>SNQJ01S0097432.1:23129-54527 GCA_010110895.2 Picea sitchensis
GTGTAGAGTAACAATGGGCATTGTTGCCCTGGATTGTTGACTATATAATCCCCTGGACCCCTGGATGAAAAGAAAACAACAAGTGGGAGAATGTTGGGTATGTGTTATATTCTTTGCATGTGTGTGTGTGGGTGCGTCAGATATGACAATTGTGTCTAACGATCCCTTGTAATAGTGCCCTGTTTGTGCCGTGTGCGCCGAGCGCTTTCCTAGGGAGGTCCCACAGGGGCGATTTTTTATATTTTTAGCGGATTTTGCTATTTTTAGCGATTTACTAAAAATAACCTCGGTTTTAGGGATTAGGGTTTTGGTATCTACGGAATACCTAAAAGCATTGTATATATTGTATAGTGAATGGTGAAATTCGATATAATGAATATAAGAAAGGTTTTCTCGGTTGAGGGTTTCCGGTATAATATCTATGTGTACTATGTGAATGAGCCATTGATTAAATTATGTTTTGCTTAAGAATTTATATGCATTGCTTTACTTCATAGGTTTAAAACTTACATATGTAACATGTAAAACAAAATTCTGCAGTTAATACAAAAGTGTTTGTGGTTTTCTGATGCAGGAGCATCGCTGGAAAGCACCCGAGGCGGGACCTATCAGCGTCTGAGAGCCTATACAGAATCTCGGTGCTGGCAGTTGCAGCAGACATTTTTTAAGTACGCCTTAACTCAGCGCTGGAAAAATATTTTGAGGCACGCTTGATCAATCACGAGCGAAGTGGGAAGTTCCACTCCGGCTCTGGAATGCGACTGGACTAAAATAGTTGTAGGTTAGGTTGTGATGTAGACAAGTAGCCATGGTAAACCCTAATATCTCTCTAAGATAAATAGAGGTTTTGCACGCCCAAATAAGGTTGGTTGCAGGGTAGATAGCTGCAAGTTAGGAGGAGATTTCTGAGTTTTCAGTTTTTGTTTTGAATACAATTGTAGCCATTTTCACTTATGAATATAACAGAGGAAAATTGACCCAATGCATGGTGTGGACATTTTTTTGCAATTCTTTTTCGAGTGGTGCAAGGTGTGCACACAGAACACAAGGAGTGCGTTGACGGAGTCTGTTTCGATTCTGAAGCTCAGAAGAGATAACAGAAAACTTTCCCTTGCAACGAGTGCAAGGTGACTACTGCAAGGAGTGCACAGTCGTCCACAGGAACTCAAACATGGGTAAGAATATGGTGCAAAGGGTGCACAGAGAAAAAGAGAACACTAGGAGGGCGAGAGTAATTTCTCTTCGAGAAATCCTTTGGATCTGAGTTATCGAAATCCTTGAATGTAAAGAGTACACGGTAAATCGAAGTCTTCATGAGACCAAGCTCAGGAGGAGTAACACTTTTCAGAAGTGTAGTCGAAGTTCGAGAGACAGACTCACAATGAGTTCAAAGGTAGAGGCCTTTGAATACTTAGGAACATTCTGAGTCAAACGAATCCAAGCTCAGGAGTAGGAGCAGAGACAATCGTTAGATTAGTTTCGGAGGAAATCTGGATCGTTAGATTAATGCCCAGTGACTAGAGAAAGCGCGAGAAGATCAGATCTGGACTGTTATATCTGAGAGCGAGGACCAATATTCATTGGATCCAGAGATAGGTGCATGGGCTTTAACCCTTGGAAGTGCACAGGACAAGCAAAAATCGTGAAACCCAAGTTCGTGAAACAATCATAGCCATTGATCAGAGAAAAGGTGTGGGTCGTAGATCTAGTCCCAAGGAGTTTGTGAGTTCGGATATTGGGAGAAGAGAGGGGAGCAGTCCTCCAAATTCGTGAACCGTGAAACCTCGAGTTCACGAAGGAGAAAGCAAGACTGCTGGATCACATGGATTGTGGACCATTGGATCACAAAGATTGTGGACCGTTGATCTGATGTAAGGAGAACCCAGATTTTGGGATTTCGAAAATCAGGAAGATGAGCAAGTAAGATCCCTTGAGGACGCGAAACCTGAAACCGCAAAGCGCTCGAGAGATTGGCCCTAGGTCATGGTGAGAGTTCATATCGTCAAAGGTTAAGGGAGGATCTAGAATGTTCTAGGCCCCACTTCGAGATTTCGGGAGTCAGAGAGTGAAGCAATAGAAGTCAAAGAAGCTGCAGGAGAGGATGTTTTCGAAGAACGCTTGCTGAGAGCAGTTACTAGATTCGGAGGCAAAGCCAAGATAGAGGTCCTAATGTATGAAGGAAATTTAGATGTTGAGGAGCTGCTGGATTGGATAAGATCCATGGAAAAAAAATCGACTATGAAGATGTCGATGAAGAGAGAAAGGTGAAATAGGTTGTCACCAGGCTAAAAGGACATGCAGCACTGTGGTGGGATGAACTGCAGGCTGAAAGGAGAAGCAAAGGCAAGCAAAAGATAAAGAATTGGGACAGAATGGTAGCCAAGTTGAAGGCTAAGTTCATGCCCAAATATTATCAGATCAATATATTCAATAAGATGCAGAACCTGAGACAAAAGGGAATGACAGTTAAGGAGTACACAAAGGAGTTATATAGACTGAACATCAGAACTGAAAAAAGGTAGAGAGATGAAGAAAAATTTGCCAGATATATAAATGGCATGAGATATGAAATCCAGGATGAGCTCAGCATGATGTCGGTAAAGACAATGGAGGATGCTTATCAGTTCACACTGAAAGCAAAGGAGAAGTTGACCAGAAAACAAAACCAGCGAGGAAGAGGTAAAGGCCCAATCCCAAACAAAAGCAAGGGAGTTACCCATGAAAAAACACATAAGTCTAATGATGAGACTGAGAAACCACATGGTCACTCGGAAAGAGGATAAAATTCCTGAGGAAGACAGGGTGGTGGAATAATTTCTTCTAGAGGAAGAGGAAGAAGAGGAGGAGGAGACGTAAGATGCTATGCATGTGGAAAGACAGGACACATGTCTTGGGAATGTCCCGAGAAAAAGAAATAAGGAGGAGGCGAAGCTCGCATTTCAAAAGCACACAGAAGATATGTTGAAGCAGAAGGAACAGAGGATGGAATATCCATGATATTGAGGAAGGTTCTCTTAAAACCAAAGGTAGGAGTGGAAAAGCTGATGCAAAGGAACAGTCTCTTTAGAACAGCTTGCAACACTAAAGACGAAGTATGCAAGGTGATAATTGACAGTGGGAGCACTGATAACTTAGTATCCACGGAGATGGTGGAGAAATTGGAGCTGGAGACAATGACACATCCAAATCCATACAAAGTCTCATGGTTGCAGAAAGGACACCAGGTAATGGTTACTAAACAATGCTTGGTTGAGTTTAAGATAGGAGGATATAGAGATGAAATTATGTGTGATGTATTTCCAATGGATGTATGCCATATTTTGTTGGGAAGACCATGGCAGTTTGACAGGAACATCAGTCATGATGGGAGGAAAAATACATACACCTTGGAGAAGAATGGTAGGACACACATGTTGTTTCCAATAGAGGACAAGAAAGTGAAGGAGGAATCTAGCACAAGCATACTTCTCATGAGCGGGAAGGAAATACTGAAAGAAGTTAAGAAAGAACAAGAGATGCAGTTTGTTGTGGTGAGGAAACCCAGAGTTATCCTTACAAGTACTTCAATGGATGATTTTCCTGAAGAAGTTCAGGAATTGTTGGATAATTTTGCTGACATAGTGGTGGATGAGCTGCCAAACTCATTTCCACCCATCAAAAGTATCAACCACCATATTGACTTAATACCAGGAGCAATTTTTTCGAACAAAGAAGCATATATATTGACACATCAAGAGAATGAGGAAGTGAAGAACCAAGTCCAGGAACTGTTAGACAAGGGTTTGGTCAGAGAGATCTTGAGTCCATGTGCAGTACCAACTGTGTTGAGCCCAAAGAAAGATGGAGGATGGAGAATGTGTACAGACTCAAGAGCCATTAACAAGATCACCATCAAGTATAGATTCCCTTTACCAAGAATTGATGATTTAATGGACTGTTTAAGTGGAGCAAGTTTCTTTTCTAAGATAGATTTGAAAAGTGGATATCACCAAATTATAATGAGAGAAGGTGATGAGTGGAAGACAGCCTTTAAGACAAATGAAGGTTTGTATGAGTGGCTTGTTATGCCATTTGGCTTAACCAATGCCTCGAGTACTTTTATGAGGTTGATGATTGAAATATTGAAAGATTTCATTGGCAAGTTTGTGGTTGTATATCTGGATGATACACTGATCTTTAGCAGGACTAAAGAGGAGCATTTGAGGCACCTAACGCTAGTGATGAGGAGACTACAGTCGGAGAAGTTGTTGATAAATCTGAAGAAGTCCTCTTTTATGAAGACATAACTCATTTAGTTGGCTTTTGTGATCTCTTCAAATGAATTGAATATGGATCCAGAGAAGGTGAAAGCAATCAAAGAATGGCCATCACCCAGGAGCAAGTTTGAAGTAAGAAGCTTCCATGGATTAGCAAGTTTCTATAGGAAGTTCATCAGAGACTTCAGTGGAATTTGTGCGCCAATGATGGATACAGTAAAGAAGAAGCACAAGTATTTTAAATGGACAGAGGAGGCCGAGAGGAGCTTCAATATACTTAAGGAGAAAATAACAGAATGGCCAATTCTGGTCTTGCCAAATTTTGAAAAGAAATTTCAGGTGAGATGTGATGCAAGTGGAGTTGTAGTTGGAGCAGTTTTGAGCCAGGATAATAGACCTATTGCCTATTTCAGTGAGAAGATGAATGAAACCAAAAGAAAATACTCCATGTATGATAAAGATTTTTATGCCATAATTCAAGCCTTGAAGAAGTGGAGACATTACCTTGTTCCATAGGAATTTGTCTTGTATAGCGATAACCAGGCTTTACAATTCATAACCAGACAGGAAAAATTGAATCAGAGGCATGCAAAGTGGGTTGAGTTTATGCAGAATTTTACTTTTGTCATAAAACATATTGTTAGGAATGCTAACAAGGTTGTTGGTGCATTAAGCAAGAGATGCTTGATTTTGCAATAATTTCAGGTGAAGACCTTGGGGTTTGAACACCTTAAGGACATGTATTGTGATGATACAGATTTCAAGGAAGCATATGAAGCATGTGCAAATCCTGTGCTGAGAGACAAAAACCAGTGGACGGAGTACATGATTCAAGAGGGATTGTTATTCAAGGGAAATTAGTTGTGCATACCAAAATGCTCAATGAGGGATAACCTTTTGAAGGAAAAGCATAGTGGATGATTGGCTGGACATTTCGGCCATGATAAAGAGTTTGCACAATTGAGCAACTCATACTATTGGCTGGGTATGAGAAGAAAAGTGATAAATTTTGTGAACAGATATAGAATCTGCCAACATGCAAAAGGAAAAATACAGAACACTGGATTGTATCAACCATTGCCAATACCAGAGAGGCCTTGGAATGCAATAAGCATGGATTTTATGTTGGGATTACCAAGGACGCAAAGAGGATTTGATTCCATATTTGTGGTGGTGGATAGATTTTCAAAGATGGCACATTTTATCCCATGTTAGAAGACCAATGATGCAACGCATGTTGCAAATCTGTTTTTCAAGGAAGTTGTAAGACTTCACGACCTACCCAGAAGCATTGTCTCGGACAGAGACACAAAATTTGTTGGTCACTTTTGGAGAACAATGTGGAAGAAGTTGGGGACATATTTTTCCTTCAACTCAGCTTATCACCCTCAGACAGATGGGCAGATTGAGGTGGTAAACATAATCTTGGGAAAGTTATTGAGGAGTCTGGTTACTGAGCACCATAATCAATGGGATCAGATTCTGTCACAAGCAGATTTGCATACAATGACTCACCAAATAGGAGCACTGGAAATATCCCATTCCAAATATTGTATGGAATGCAACCCAGGGGAGTATCTAAGTTGAGAGACTTGGAACAGAGTGAGATCAAGAGCGTTGGAGCAAAAGATTTTGCTGCAGAAATGCATAATCTCCATAGCCAGATCAAAGGACAGTTGCAGATTTCTAACCAGGAGTACAAACGTAGGGTTGATCAGCATCGCAGAGAACTTCAATTTGAAGTAGGAGATCAAGTTCTGGCACATCTCAGGAAAGAAAGGTTCCCTAGGGGAACATATAACAAGTTTGAAATGAAGAAGATAGGACCATGTAAGATCTTGAGGAAGTTTGATGCAAACGCCTATGAGATTGAGCTTCAAGATGGTGTGGGCATATCGTCCATATTCAACGTTTCAGACATGTATCCTTACAGGAAAGATGACACTGAGGGACCAAAGATCAAGAAAAAATTTAGTGGGAAAAACAAATGCCTGTAGCAGAAAAACCAAAGATGGAGAAGATCGTTGATCAGAGGATCGGGAAAAAGACCAAGAGGAAGACTTATTTTGAATATTTGATCAAGTGGAAGGGACACCCAATAGAAGATGCAAGTTGGGAAAATGAAGCTACTATATAGAAGCATGGAAATTCGGTGCAGGATCTCATGGACAGGAGTCCATGAATTTTTTTCAAGGGGAGTATAATGCAGGAGTATCAGTGGCAAGAACACAGAGCGAGAACTATCAGCATCTGAGAGCCTGTACGAAATCTCAACGCTGGCAGTTGTAGAAGACATTTTTGAAGTACGCCTTAACTCAGCACCGAAAAAATATTTTGAGGCACGCTTGAGCAATCGCGAGCGAAGTGGGAAGTTCCACTCCGGCTCTGGAATGCGACTAGACTAAAATAGTCATATGTTAGGTTGTGATGTAGACAAGTAGCCAGGGTAAACCCTAAGAGCCCTCTGAGATAAAAAGAGGTTTTGTACGCCCAAATGAGGTTGGTTGCAGGGTAGATAGCTGCAAGTAAGATAGTTGCAAGTTAGGAGGAGATTTCTGAGTTTTTAGTTTTTGTTTTTATTACAGTTGTAGCCATTTTCATTTATGAATATAACAGAGGAAAATTGACCCAATGCATGGTGTGGAAATTGTTTTGCAATTCTTTGTTATTGTTTTTTCATGAATGAATTTCGTTATGAGTAGGTGGAACTATGAATGTTAGGATAAGTTTCAATTGTTTCTCTTATGTCGAGTGGTGCAAGGTGTGCACACAGAACACAAGGAGTGCGTTGACAGAGTCTGTTTCGATTCTGAAGCTCAGAAGAGATAACACGAAACTTTCCCTTGCAAGGAGCACAAGGTGACTGCTGCAAGGAGTGCAAAGTCATCCATAGGAACTCAAACCTATGTAAGAATCTGGTGCAAAGGGTGCACAAAGAAAAAGGAGAACGCCAGGAGGGAGAGAGGAACTTCTCTTCGAGAAATCCTTTGGATCTGAGTTATCTAGATCCCTGAACGTAAGGAGTACGCGGGAAATCGAAGTCTTCACGAGACCAAGCTCAGGAGTAACGCTTTTCAGAAGTGTAGTCAAAGTTCGAAAGACGGACTCACAGTGAGTTCAAAGGTAGAGGCCTTTGAAGACTTAGGAACTTTCTGAGTCAGACGAATCCAAGCTCAGGAGGAGGAGCAAAGACAATCATTAGATCGGTTGCGAAGGAAATCTGGACCGTTAGATTAACGCCCAATGACTAGAGGAAGCGCAAGGAGAAGATCAAATCTAGACTGTTAGATCTAAGCATGGGGACCAATAGTCGTTGGATCCAGAGATAGGTGCACGGGCTTTAACCCTTGGAAGTGCACAGGACAAGAAAAAATCGCGAAACCCAAGTTCGCGAAACAATTATAGTCATTGATCGGAGGAAAGTTGTGGGTCGTAGATCTAGTCCCAAGGAGTTTGCGAGTTCGGACATCGAGAGAAGAGAGGGGAGAAGTCCTCCAACTTCGCGAACCACAAAGCCCTGAGTTCATGAAGGAGAAAGCAAGACCGTTGGATCACACGGATTGTGGACCGTTGATCTGACGTACGGAAAACCCGGATTTCAGGATTTCGGAAATCGGGAAGACGAGCGAGTAAGATCCTCTGGGGACGCGAAACGTGAAATAGTGAAGCGCTCGAAAGATTGGCCCTAAGTCAAGGTAAGAAGTCATATGTCGAAGGTTAAGGGAGGAGTTGGCATGCGCTAGGCCCCACTTCGGGATTTCAAGAGTCGGAGAGTCGGGGTTGACACAGGTGCAAACACCCGACACGCGAAGTCGTGAAACGCCTGTTGGTTAGGCGGGTGGTCACAGTCGTGGTCACGGAAGGTAAGGTGTTGAGTTCGAGAGGAGCCAGTGTCAGTTCGAGTGTAAGTTGGATAGTTCTCAGGAGAGAACCCGTGGCTCTCATACGACCCGCACATTTGGAAAAAGGACCTGTGTAAGTAAGTTGGGAGTCTAGCAGAGACCCAAAGAGTCGAAACGACTCAGTTTCTTGATCGATCCTAGACTAGGAGGCCGCATAGCCCTTAGGAGAGAAGGGGGGTCTACATCATTTTCCCAATTGGATTCCACGATAAAATATTGTGTTAAAATTTTGTTTGCATTAACAAAAGAAAATTGATAAAAATATTGTGTCATTGATTCACCCCCCCCCCCTCTCAATGACAGGATATGATCCTTTAGTAAACATGACACATTTGCAAATTCAACAGTAGAAGATGAATATATCTCATCTTGGGAAGCAACTTGTGAAATAGTATGGTTGCAATGAATTTTGCAAGATCCTTAAGTTGTTCAAAACAAAGCTACTTCCTTATTCATCGACAGTCAATCAGTGATAAAGTTAGCTAAAAATCTAGTTTTTCATTCGAAGAAAAAACATGTTGATACAAAGTACCATTATCTGCGAACTCTCATCATCAAGGGAATCATCAAAACAACTTATTGTCCAACAGAGGATCAAACGACCGACATTTTCACTAAGTCTCTTGGAATAATTAAGTTCACTAAGTTTAGAAATGAACTTGGTATTATTTCCAAAGACATTTTGGATCAAAGGGAGGTTTGTTAGGAAATGTGATCCAAAATAGGTAAAAAATTTATTTAATAAAACGTTATTGTAAAGGATACCTTCACGTTCATGTGAGGTGTCCATGTTAGTTTTTGGTTAGTTTTAGTTATTTTTTATTAGCAGTCTTTTTTTGTTATATCTTATTGGGTATTTAAACCCATTAGCTATCATACATGAGGTGGATTTTGGCTTGTAGCCCTCACATTCCTGTTATGTAATATTTTTTCCTTAATTAATAAAATGGTGTGTCTGAGGACACTTTTGACAGCAGCGAGTTTGACTTAAACCAGGCATCGGCGAGCAACACTCTATCCATTCTTCAGGACTTCAACATCACGAATCCAATACAAGGCATAAGAATTACTAGCATAAGTAGTAGATAGAGTTATCCCCAACCCATAATGTGTTACTTGTAATATTTTCCTTTGTGGTTATGGGCTCCCACGATATCATCAAATAAACCGGCCATCTCGGCCCACTGGTGGATAACCTGACAGTAGCGAGTTTCGAGATGCATGGTGTACGTGAGTACCGATCCAAGTGTCTACTTGAGCAAATGAGGTCTCGAGCCTTAGGGTTGCAGATAGATTGGTAGGATTTAAGCATGGTTCCAAAAGTTGGGAAGAAAAGCTAGAGAGTACTCATGCTTCCCTAGTGTTGTGATGTGGAATTTTGATTCATGTTGCGGTCACTTGGGTGGCTTTATAATAGTTCAACAGAGGGTGTTGTGGAAGATACATGAACTAACAAAGGGTGTTGTGGAGGATATAGTGAGCTAATTAAAAACATATAAGTAACATAATCAAAGTTAAATTAGGGAAGAATTTCCTTGAAGGAGGGGAGTATGTCATGCCCCATATTATTATTATTTAAATAAATAAATAATAATAAAAATAAAGTACAATAATTATCTGAAAGGGATTAGCACCATATTATTATTATTTAAATAAATAAGAAGAAGAAAGTACACAATAATTATCCTAAAGGGGATCATCCACATAATATTATTAAATAAATAAATAATATTTAAGTATAATAAGTATCCCAAAGGGGATCATAATAATTACTTATTAATAAATATTTGGGGTGATAAAAGAAAAGGGTAAAATAAGTAACGATAATTATGGAAAAAAATGCCTTAAAATATAATAAATAATTAAAGAATGGATCATAAGGATTGGATTCTTTACCATGACGGATATGTATAAGGATGAAGAAGAAAGAGAAAATGACATCTCATTTTGATTGGGAAATTTGAGGACAGAAAAGGATAAGAAGAGCTAGCATAGTAGTGGATTGAGGGCATGGGGGATTTCAGTCATGATGATTGAAAGGTTGGTTGGGTGGAGAGTCATCCCCCACTTCCTGTTGCATTTGGTCAGATCAAATATCAAGGTATTGCTACATTTCTGAAGTCACCATACTTACAGGTATTTGGTTATAGGTAAGTTCGTCACCTCTCACCACTCCTGTGAGTTAAGTAAATTTTATTGAGGTTTTTCCGTGTTAGAAATCAATGGTTATTTAATTGGGTAATTTCTATATTTATGATCGTTAATATATTGTTCCATTACATAAATGTATATTTTTATTATCTATCTTTAGATGAGGTTACTAGTACCCCAAATGTGCAGCCTAGTGATGCTTCTCCATTTGGTAACACTTAGCCTAGCCTATGACACATTCCACTTTGATGCATAGTTATTGGATGATGATGATGATGATGATCCTACTCATTCATTGTTCTTTTCTTTACCTAAGTGGGTTTTCCTACTCTCACTAATTCTATCAATTTTATTGTAGTTCTTTCCACACAACAATGAGAGTCACCCCCACCAAAATCTCTTATTTTAGTTGGATTTCCTCTTCTTGCCAAATACCATTTTTCTCACTTATTTTAGTTGGATTTCCTCTTCCTGACAAATACCAGTTTTCTCTACCAAAGACTCTATAGCATGATCAATCCCTATGAAGATAGTGAAGGTTTTATCCATGAGCAATATGGATTTTGATGACCCCAGTGCTTCATTACAGGGGTATTGAGATGATAAATAGGGATGCATGTCATGATGATTTTTGGATGTAAAAACTTCTCTACGACCCCTTGTTCAATCAAAAGGGGTGTTGAGATTATGATTAATATTAACTTGAGGGCATGTGTCAACCCTCTATTTGATGTATCAGTGGCTTTAGTGAGCCTACATATGGGTAATTAACCCACTTTAATGTATTTTTCTATGTTTTACTAGGTAATCCCAATCATACTCTTGGGGCTAGTGTGTTAAACCCTAAAGGAGGTGCATAAATAAAGAACTCTTCTCATTTGTAATTTATCATTCAAGTTATTATTCGGTGAAGGCCTAAAGGCAATCTTCCTCTAGTGCACTTCTCTTTTTCATGTGCTTGGGTATTAAATAAATCAATCTTGTGCTCATTTAAGTGTTGTTTCATTTCTATTGTATTTTTCGCTTGGTTGGAATAGGGTTTATTGGATCTCTCACTATAGATCCACTATCTTATGATCTCAACACTATGCGGATTATGATTGTGTATACATGGAAGTGGAAAAGATGGCCAACACAAAAAAGATGAAGGAAGCTAGTCAATGCTTCATGCAACAAGATACTCTATAGGATCAAAAGAAATATCTTTAGAACCTAGCCAAAGAACTCATTTGAAAATCATAAGAGCGGTTTATCTCTACAAGGAGAATGAAGCAAAAAGTTGAGGTAGAAGTTCAAGCACATCTGGAGAGAGCCTCGACACAGGATGAGAATTGTACAAAGGAAACAACCATGAAATTTGTCCAATATATCAAGGAGACCATAGCAATATGGAGTTCCATATTTTAAGCATACTCATTGATCTGATATGTTGCAGTCTAAGAACTTCCTGATATTGAGTTGATTGAAAAATGATCATGAAACCCAACTCATGACGAGTTGGACAACATGGTAGAGGAATTGATGTGGCCAAGTTTTGAACTTTTTTAATAAGCACCAATAACAACTCAAAATATAGGAGGTTCCCCTAAGACCCTAATTCATACAATCTTGAGTATGTGAATAACAAATGAAGAGATGTGGAAGCCTAAGTACATATTGGATCATCTGCAAAGTTATTGAACTAGAATCCTCTACATTCTAAGAATAGATGTGTAGATCATATTGCACATAATGGATTATAGTATATCATTTCTAGATTCATCTAGGACATTTGCATCCACCTCCCGAATGTTATATATAGAAATTCATCTTATGTTGTAAAGCTAGATAGTTAGTCAAACAATAAATTGTTCATTCTGATAATAGAGTGTTTGGCATGGAAATCTCTATAATACATCGAAGGAGAACTTCACAGTACGCATAGTTTAATCTGAAAAGGAGCGCTCATCTCAAGAAGCCCGCTTGTGGCTCATCTGAAAAGATAAAATCATTACTTAATGGAGCACTCAAATTTTAGGGCTCACAAGTGGGACATTTGACTATGTGAAATATGCATTTAGTGCATGTTTAGTGGAGCGCCCCACTTCCAGGGAGGTCTAGAGTAGTCTTATATTATTTTATTCCATGTGGGTTGTGAGGACATCCTATAAAAGAGGTCTCCCCTCATTTGCAATTGGTGATTTCACGAGAGAAAATCCCTACACTAAGTGCAGAAAGCAAAGACATTCTTGGAGAAAAATTCAATATTTGTTATGGAGATATGTAGGGATGCTATGTTGTATTATAATTCCATCATTTGACATTTGTATATCTGATTTTATACTATAATTTATTGTTGTTCCAGTGTTTATTTCAACATGAAAAGAGCTAAAAATAAAAAAATAAAAGTGTGACATTTTTTCTTTTTAAGGCTCACTCAATTTCATACCTAAAATCATGTTATGTATGGGGATTAATATTGAATAGAAATTTATCTTGTGCTTCATTATATAGCTTTGAATTTTCTTCATGGTACAAATGTTGGATGGTTGTATTGTGGCATCTTTTCTAATTTATATACTCAGTCTTTATGCAACATTATATTTATTTGTTCCAACTTGAAGTTAAATTTTGTAAAAGGGCATTATTGCTCCTATAAGGTGGTGTTAAGAGTTTGGTTGTACCTTTCCTAACGCTATCATCTTGCTAGTTTAAATATGCTTCAAAATTAAGATCTAGTTCTAAGGATCGTTTTGACTCCATAACCCTTGGGCAAGGCACGAATCTATTAGTAATCCCCATAAAAAATTCATTGCATATCCTACATCTATTTACCATGCCTAATATTTTTATTTGGGCTTCAAGGGTAGGATGGTAAATTTATTTAGGGAATCCCTCTTTGTGCTAGAAAAGAACCATCATAAGTTGAAGGGAGATTCCACTAAGGTGATAATGGGTATAACATCCAGGGAGTTACCCTAGGGTTTGTACTTGGAAGATTGAACTTATCTTGTGTGTAGATCCATGAGGTGACATTGGTGAATATTTTCCTAAGAAAACATAAAAGATCAAAGATGGATCATCACGTAAACTTCTTTGGCATCAGGTGTAATTTTATTAATGGGGAGGTTGGGAATAATAAATCATTAATGATTGGATTCAATGTTGACAAATGATCAATTAGATTAAACAACTAAAAAATTGGTTGGATTGTTATAAAATTTGAATGGTAGTTCTTGATTTTTCTAATACAAAGTATGATTGGTCCATTTTCCCTAGAGGTGATAGGAAGTTTAAGGTTTGAGATTTGGTGTCAATGGATCCATGTCCTCTTCTAATTGTTACTTATTTGTTGTGTAGCTGCAAAATTGACATGCATTAATGAATTTAACTTTTGTTTGTGATAACAAATAACATTTTACATATGGGTGATATACGTATAGATTGGTGAATTCAATACCATGATTCATTTTTTATGCAAACAAGCTACAACTAAGGGTTAATGGATCTAGAGATATCGTACTAAAGATTGATTGCTTCTTCATACCTTCTCAATAAGTTACTCTCTTATCATTGCTTGTTGGAGTAGACATTCTCCAAAAGTTTTGTTTACTTTTTTACATAGGATTTATTGGAATACCAATGTCGACTTTTTTTAATTCTTATCTTTGGGTGTTGAAATAAGTGGGGACAATAGATTGGGACATGGTGCTCTAGGGATATCCAGGTACATGAGAGGGGGTGCAAGCACAACACAGTGGAAATCAAACCTAGACCAAATGAAATAAACTTTCACCAATTTATCGTTAAACCTCACCCAACCAACAATTATGCAACTAAGCTTATGAATATCAAGTGAAAAGATCTTATGTTCCATTATATGATACATTTAATAGTTTGCTAGTGGTTATTTAATATTCCCTGCCCCCCTTCAAGTATTGGTGATTTTCCTTAATAAAATCGTTTCAAGTAAACCACAACCCAACCAACAATTTTACCGATAAGCTTATGGTTATCGAGTATAAAGATCTTTTATTCAATTATATCAGTCATTTTATATTGTTATTGGTTATTTAATAATGTTTTTTTTTAAATTAGACATTTGCTAAATGTGTCAGCTCCAAAATACATCCTTTTGTCCCCCTTCAAGTATTGATGGCTTTCTTCAGTAAAATGACTTCATTTCTTTATAATGACATTATGAGGATGTAACTGTATTGATGGTTTAGATTATGCACATTGTTGGCTTCCACTAAGATTTGTGTGCAACAATGAAACACTAAGAATGAATGGGGATTTCGCACTTCAATATTACGAGTTATCATTTTGCACATTCAAAGTCATTCATATCTGACTGATATCCCATGAGAATCATTTACTAATGACCAAATTCCCACGAGTTTGAATAGACCACTTAGCAATCATTGCATCAGATGATGCTCAAAGGGGTGACAAAGTGGGATTGAAACCAACGAAAATGAATCCACCTGATATCGATCATCACCTCCATGACTTGTACTTTGCAACCAAGACTTGCAAACATTTTCAAATATGCATACCAATAAGACAAGAGGTTGTGGTGTAACGACAGAGTAATCAAATTAGCAGATACATGCCTCAAGGTCCATCCTTGTCGACTTTATTATGATAATCAATAACTAGGCTAACTATCACTTGATAGTCAATTTAATGGTGGAGATCAATTTCCATCTAGCTACTATTTGAATTTCATCTTTGGCCTCTCTATGATGTACTCGTAGCTCATAAGAATATAGATCAATGGAATCACAAAGTGTGTAACACCTTACTTGTTGAATCAAATAGCCCTGAAAATGTATGGCACTAAAACACTAGTTATTCAAGCAAGAGATCACCTTGGTGGGATGTTAATTAGGAAAGAGATCACCCTAGTGAGATTTTAGTTGTAGTAGAAAATACTCAAATGAGAATGTTATTAAGGAAAGAGATCACCCCAATGGGATTTTAGTGGTAGTAGTCAATACTCATGAAAATTTTAAAGACCCTAACTGGATAAAGGTTCCAAGTGGCATTCGATCTTAGTGATAGTAGCCAATACCTATGAAAAAATTGAACTCCAAGTGGTATTTGGATGAATGTTATTCACTGTTATCCGATATCTAGGGATAACTAGGAGATCATGTCTCAGGAACACATATGGTCTGAACATGAGTACAGAAATGAGATTGACTTGAGCATGGCCCTCGAAGGGCCCATCTTTCTTCTTCTTGGCCAACTTTGTCCTGTCAGCAATAGCAACATCCATCCTGCAACTGGACTTGCATCGAGGAAGACTGCTTGCTCCATGAGGTAATTGGTCAGGGTATCATGGTATATTAGGTATTTGATCATTATAACCTTCTACTCCTTATGCATTAGGTTCCTTTCATTTTTGATGTTGCTTTGGATCTCTTACTGTCCATGACCATTGTTGGGGGTGATTGATTGGGTGACTTCCAGTAGCTTGTATTCATGGGTTTTGGTTAGCTAGCCGCAAGAGTTGCAAAGCCATCGTCATCCACCATCTTATCATGGCCCATCATATACCCGCTCCTTCATCCCACACTCCCTAAGTAGAGCTAAGAGTGGGATGACCTTTGGGGTTACACTGTCTTGTGGGAAGGGCTAAGCGAGGGTAAAGAGCAGTACAGTAAAAAGATAAAGCCATAGGAAATAAAACCTAGAAGATGCTTCGGGGATCCCCAGGAAGGCAATAAGAAGCCTCTCGATATATAAGCTGAAGGGACCCTAGAAAAAAAAAAAAAAGCCTAACGAGAGGATGATCTCATCGCAGGCAAGGCCGTTATATTCATAGATACATTGGTATGACATTGCCTATCTGTTACCACGCCGAGGCGGTGACCTTTGGTTGCATGGCCAAAAGAAAGAGGGTCTCATCACGAGCCCGTACTTATCATTACGAAGATACTGGAGTGGGTAGCAGCCTTCATTTCAACCGCAAGCAAAGCTGATGTCCCCTAGTTAGACCTTGAAGTAAAAAAAGAAAGAAAACAATAAAAAGAAAAAATGAAGGCAATAAGGCTTGGAAAAATGCATCCATAACCAAATTGCTTCGCCTCCTAGAGAGCACCCGGACAATACGCATGATATACATGTGGACATCCCCAAAACCCATATCCGCTGCCATATGGCGAATGATCTTCTAAGGAAACTTTCCATCTGCCCGGAGTCTTAGCCCAATAGGTTATTCTACCGGTTTCTTCAACTTTGTACAAATGGGTATTGTAATGTCTTTGAGCTCTTGGAGGAATGATATGTTGAGGATTTCATGCATTATTTGATAACTAATGATGAAATATGATTTGCGTGCTATGATCCAGAGGGGCCGATGAGCCCATATGGAGGATGCCAGTCTTTGATGTCGCGAGGACCACTTAAATGACAATTTGATGGGCCGTACACATGAGAGGATATGGGTAGTTGGATCTCCATAGAGGTTAAACCATCAGATGGATTCTTTGGGATGGAAGAGGAAGGACAAAGTTGTGGCGAAACCTTGCATGAAGAAGAAGGGCGTCCTCACCAGGATTCTTTGGCAGAGATCGGCCTAGGTGGGATCACCCATTCTGGATGAGATGATGGCTTTTGTTGGACAGGACGCTACCGAAGTGGGCGTTTTGGAGGATGTGGCGGTGTGCTTGGACCATTTGGCGATAGTAGCTTGGAGGAGCCTAGAAGGGCCAACGTTTTCCCTATTGGATGTTGATCTTGCCCAAAAGGGCCAGCGTCTCCCTCAAAGGGGCTGACATCTCCTTTTAGCTCATAATTTTTGACATTTTTAGCATTTAATGTGACAAATAATGTATTGTTAAGTCATCCTTGGCCATTTTGTTTTAATGCCCTATTTTTTGTAATTAAAGGTCATTTGGATGATATCAATTAGAGACGTTGAGCCTCATTTTAGACCTTAACACAACTTGCTCTCTTGTGAGACTTCTTTTTAATCTTTTGTCTTGTTGGTAATCTTGGAGTTGAGCTACACTTGGAAGGATTATCTTTGGCATGAATATGGTGTTTTATCATTGGAAGGTGTTACAACTAGAGGTTTGATAGCTCTTCATAAATTTGTAAATGTATTTTTTCATGCAAAACTTCTTGATTATAAGATAGTTTGTGAGTTTTAATATCTCTTACGTATGGTACATTAATTTATTATTATGCTTAATCATTGAAAACCCTAGAGAGCAAAACTACACAGAAGATTACAACTTATGTCCCATGATAAAATTTGTTTAACTTATTTGATTAAGAAGAACATAGCCTAGCCATTGCTACACTATTTCTCCTTTTTCTTGAGTTAGCTTCAAACATAGATTGAAGAAAGAAGAGCGTCCTAGGCCTAATTAATTTTACACCTAGGGTTTGACTCTTAGGGTTTGAAAGCCTTGGCCCCAACAACACTTTTCAGCCCTGGGTATGTTTTACTTAGCTAGCCGTTTTGCCAAAGAGTCTTAAGAGCAAGGAGGGAGCATGGGCCTAGCTTTAGCTACATAGGAATGAGCCTCCTCCCCTTAGGAGTTTGACCCATTGTGCCATTGCGACACCATTAAGCCTAACTCTCCGATCCTTAGGTTTAAATCTTTCAAGCCTTTAGCCTCTCTTTGACTCCATTTGCCAAGGCACTAGTCTAAGAATGCAGCGTTGGAGCCTTTTGTGTTAAAACACTCTTTCAAACTTTCTTAATTTGAAACCATGGCAACCCCTAGCGACTTTACTAACCCTAACTGGCCGATGACATCTTGCCTATTTCTAACTCTTGACTAGCATAAAAGTTCTTGGTAGAATCATCTATTGATAGACATACAAATGTTGAGCAATTTCATTTTGCCTAGTGCTCAGCGTCCACTTTATTGTCTAGCTAACCTAACTTCGTTAAATTTGAAGCGTCACATCTATTTTGATCTTTTATTTGGTATAAAACGTTGTGACATTTGTCATCGGATTTGGCATTGATGTGAATTACTTCCGTGGCAATTTGCAAAACGACCACTTCCTTGCCTCTTAAAACTAACCTAGAACTAGTGCTGACGTCACCCTTAGTATAGTGGCACATTAACAACAATGCCTATATGTATGAGCACATTTGTGATATTTAATGCATTGTGATAAAGTAAGGATTGACATTAAACATTGAATGCCTTTATCATTTTGTATTTATTGATGAATTAATACAGCCTGCCATTTTTTTCAATTTGCAATCATTGAAACTACATCAATAATTACATTTATTATTACTCATGTGTATTTAATATTGATAGTCATAGATGTGTTTGAAGTGCTAACCAACTGTGCCGCGTTTTAGTTTTATTTGCCCTTGTCTAATAAGCGAGGTGCCCTCTTAGGTGGAATATCTTCTTGACCATCATTCTTGGCGATGTCACGTGAAGGGAAAATCTACTTTGACCTTTTGAACCTTGAATCCTCGATCTTTTCCTTTTCAGCACCCCAGGTTACTGGGGACGTCTCCCATGGGATTAGCCACCACGAATGAAAAGAGCTCCCCATCGAGGTGGCGGTGGGTGGGAAAGCTCATTACGCCAATTTGACTTTTCCTTTCAAGCTACTTGACCTACCCTACAAAATGTGCGATAACGTTTTGGCATCATTTCTAGGGAACAGGTCAATCTTCACTCAGCGACAAATCTTTTGGTGAAGCCTTGCCTCCAAAGACCTTTCTCTTACAGAAACTTGCAGCGACTCCACTACCTTTTTTCCCACTATTATTTGGTAGTTTTAGGAAAACTATGTGGCGACTCCTAAATATTTCTTAGAGATTTACTTGCCACATTTCCTTCAGTGATATTTTCAAATTATGGGATCTCATGGCATCTTGGGAACAAATGTATCCAAGTATTGATTTGAGAAGTTTTCAAGGATACCCAAGATTGCTGATAATAAATGGTTAGACAACTCCCCAACGTTTTTGGGGCTCCCGGTCCTCACATAGTAAATTTTTGGAGCATTTGAGCGAGAAAAGGTTGGGAGGAGAGGATGCTCTTATCAAGTTGTTTTGCTCCTGCCATCCTACTTACAAAAGCGGCACAGGAGTTGTTGCAATGACGGGGGTATATCATCATTCATACACCTCATAAATAAGCTTATCGAATTTACTAAACCCGTTGCAGGACGCTATGAAGAATGGCTCCTTCAAAACCTCATGGTAACCTCATCTTCTACAACAGAGGGTCACTGAGATTGTAGATGATCTCGGAAGAGCTTATCATGATCAATACCAAGAACCCTCAGATGTGGGAGGCGAGGTTTGTGAAGACCATTATCAACCCTTGAAGAGGAGAAAGATATCTCCCATGATCCAACATAATGCAACGAAGATATAACCAAAAAACGTGAATTATGAGGATGAAGCACGGGTAATCTCTCCTCAGTTAGATGAATCTCTCCAAGATCCTAACTCTCATGCACAAGATGAAGAGAATAAGATAAGTCATTTTGATTCTCCATTGACACCTTGTTTTATGACTTCGGAGAATGAAGAAAGTGGAACCCTTGGGCCAGAGCGGATCCCCTATGTCCTCAAGGCCGAAGATGTAGAAGGCGGATTTTTCGTCGATGATGTTATCCAAATGCAGAGCTCTTGCCGCGAGGAAGGATTAAGCGGGAGTACATTGTTCCCCCTTCCATTCTTTGCCTTATGACACCGGAAGCAGTATTGGATGTTTTAACTCACTCATGTTATGATACTGATACTAAAATAGCTGATTTCGATGAGTTCAAACATGTTGGAAGGCGTGGGTGGGATGCATTTAGTTGTAATCTGAGGATCCCATCTATGTCACTGAGAGTCATTTCCAGTTGATGCCCTTGCAATTGTCACGGTGATTATGAACAATGGCAACAAGGAGATGAGGTTTTTACTAGCTCTGCTTTAGAGAAAAAACCAAGGATGACCAAGTACCTCTTTCCTCTGATTGCTTCAGTCTTACCTTGAGTTTTTTTAGGAGTACCCTTCTGAGCATTTGGATCCTTTTTCATGAAGATGATTTGCCAATACCGGCTGATACCGATTTTAATACAAGTAAGGACATTGTTTGCCTAAAGGAGATTTCTCATGACTTTTCACCCCAAAACACCTGTTATTACTCGTACTTTTCCATTAAGAGTGTAGTTGGGAAATACCTTTTTATGTTGAGTTTCCTCTGGGCAAACCCTAGACTCCAAGGGTTGGTTGGAGGTAATTATCAGTCATTCCAGTTTTTTCAACTTTCCCTTGATAATTTGCAGGTCATCTATTAATTCCTTGTCGATCCCTTCCTTGACTTTAGGGCGTGAGGATGCCCTAGGTAACCAGTCTACTGGCCTTTTGTGTCTGTTTTCTGAACCTTGTATTTTCATGACCTTTTCTTGGATAGAATCGAAATTACTTTTCTGTGAGATGGACTTGGAAAGACTTTATCCCTCCCACCCGCCTCTAGAGTTAGACTTTGCGATTTTCGATGATATGATATATATTCTAACTCATGACATTTTGTGCTTGATGTATCCTTGTTTTGGTTTATGATGAAGCACAGAAATGTATCAAGGAGCGTTGTTGGATTGGGTTCATTGGTTGTTTGATTACACAAACATGCAACCAATAGAGCAAAGTCTGGGGTAAATTATTTCCACCTTTATTTGCATTTATGATTACTTTATATGCAAATGCTATATTTTGCCGAGAGTTGGCAATACCACCTTTGTCGTTGATGCTTTCTTGTCAAGTGTGGCAGAGGTCTGAGGTTATGCAGAGATTGCTGTGGTTCTCATACGCTCTGCGGTTTGCGCATGTCCCCGAGTTGGAGCAGGATGTTATCCCGATATCTAGGGATAACTAGGAGATCATCATCTCGAGGCCCACATAGTCCCTAGACTTGTGGAATCTGGTAGCGGGATTACTTGAGCATGGCCTTTGAGGGCCAATCTTTCTTCTTCTTACATGGACATCCTGTCGGCAATAAACTCCATCCTGTAGCCCTAGACTTGCTCGAGCTCTTGCTCCATGAGGTAATTGGTCAGAGGTATCATGTTATGTGGTATGTTGATCATTATAACCTTCTCATATATACATTAGGTTCCTTTCATTTACATTGGTTGTTTGGATCTTACACTAATCCACTTGACCATTGTTTAGAGGTGATTGATTGGAGCTTGAAGTAGCTTGTATTCATGGGTTTTGGTTAGCCATAAGGGGGGATTTGAGAGCCATCGTCAGCTCCCACAATCTTATCATATTTACATCTTATACCACACTCATCCATCCCATTCCCTAATTAGAGCCATTAGGATGACCTTTGAGGAGTTACACTTTGTCTTGTGGAAGAAGGGGCTAAGGCCAGGGAGTAAGCGATTGGTAAAAGACCAGCCATAGGAAATAAAACCTAGAGATGCTTAACCCAGGGGATCCCAGAGAAGGCAATAAAAGCCTCTCGATAAAGAAACTAAAGGACCCTAAGAAAATAATAAAAAACCTAACCAAGAGGATTAGGAGGTCTCATCACGAGCAGACCCATTATGATCATAGGTATTATTTAGCAATATGACATTGCCACTTTATCAGTCGCAAGCCCGAGGCGATGACCTTTGGTTGCATAGCCAAAGGAAGAGGGCTCATGTGAGCCCGACCTTATCATTTGCGAAGATACCAGTGGGTTACGTTGTCATCTCTGGCCACCAAGCCAGCGGTGTCCTACAGTTGAATAGCAAGTAAAAAAGAAAACAACAAAAGAAAAATAGAAGGCAATAAAGGGCTTGAAAAATACATCCATGGCGGGTACAACTAAGCCTCCTAGAAGAGCACCCACCGGATAATGCACGCCCTTGGTCGCTAACGTATTTGGACATCCCTAAAACCATATCACTTCGCATAAAACATGGCTTGAATGATCTTCGAAACTTTCCATCTCTTGTGGGTCTTATTGTAGGTTGATACAACCGGTTTCTTCAACTTTGTATAGTAGATGCATGTAATGTCTTGGAGCTCTTAGATGATATGTTAAGGATTTCATGCATTTATTTGATAACTTTAATGATAGAATATGATTTACGTGCCTATGATCAGGATAATGAGCCCATGGAGGCGTGATCTTTGATATCTTGAGGACCATACTACGTGGGGCGGCTACCAATGAATAGGTACACATGGGATACTGATGAGATTGGATCTCCATGGGGTTGAAGAGCCCATCGGATAGTTGTTAAGGATGGCGAGAGCGGGGGACAAGCGTTGTGAAACTGACCCATGAAGAAGAAGGGCGTCCTCACCAGGATGCTTTAGTGAGCCCGACTTTAAGGATCAACCATTGCAGATGAGATGATGGCTTTTCTTTGGAGCGGGCGCTTCTGCGAGGGAAGGTTGGACGTTTTTTGGAGGATGTGGCGGTGTGCTTGGACCATTTGGCACAAGTGGCAACCTGCAGGAGCCCTAAAAGGGAAAACGTTTTGCCTATTGGATGTTGATCTTACCCAAAAAAGGGCCAACGTCTCCTGAAGGGCAGCGTCTCGCACAGCTCATAATTTTGACATTTTAGCATTTAATGTGACAAATAATGTAATATTGTTAAGTCGGCCTTGTTGGTTTAATGACCTATTTTTGTAATTAAATGTCATTTGGATGATATATAAGTAGGACGTTTGAGCCTCATTTGAACATAACACAACTTGCTCTCTTGTGAGAGATTTCTTTTAATCTTTTGTCTTGTTATTGGCTCTTGGAGTTAGTAGCTACACTTGGAAGGATTATATTTGGCATGCATAGTGTTTTTTATCATTGGAAGGTGTTACAACTAGGGTTTGATAAGCTCTTCATAAATTTGTAAATGTATTTTTCATACTGAAACTTCTTGATTGAATGGTTGCTGGGTTTAATATCTTACATGTATGGATACATTGTTATTATTATGTAATCATTGAAACCCTAGGGGCAGCTTTTACAAATGAGTCATTTGCTTCATGTGCTCACTGTTATCCCGATATCTAGGGACTAACTTGGAGATCATGTCGAGGCCCATGGTCCTGAACGTAGATGCAAGGCGAGGGCGACTGGTAGCGAGAATCTGGAGGACCATCTTCTTCTTCGGCCGGACTTATCACCTTGGCCGTGCCGAGCCTCCATCCTACCGTCTGGGCTTGCATCGGAAAAGTTCTTGCTCCATGGGAAGTGAATTGGCATGCGAGGTATCGAGTATGTCATATTTGATCATTATAACATTAGTATGTATGCATTAGATCTCTTTCACTTTGGATTATTTGCTTGGATCATACACTAATCCACTTGACCTTCATTGGGTGATTGATTAGGTGGCTTAGCAGGGTGTATTCATGGGTTTGGTTAACCACCAAAAGGGTTTGAACCGTCGTCCGTTCCCCTCATATTCTCGCTTTTCCGTCATAAAGCCGCTCATCTTTCCACTCCCTAGTCGGCATGGCAGAACCAATAGGGTACATCTTGTCTTGTGGGAAGAAGGGCTAAAGGCTCAGAGGGGTAAGCGGTAGTAAAGATAAAGCCATAGGAAAACCAAAACCCTAGAGATGCTTCGGCCGAGGATCGAGGAAGGCAATAAAAGCCTCTCATAAGGCGGACCCTAAGAAAATGATAAATAATAAAGTGCAAGACCTAACTAAGAGGATGGGAATTCTCACGAAGCTGACCCATTATGTTCATAGGTATTGTGATGAACATTTACCACCATCACGGATTTGATTTATTAAGCCAGGCCCGATGACCTTGCAGTTGCATGGCCAAAGAAGGAAGGGTCATCCGCGAGCCGACCCTCTCTCATTGCGAAGATATAGTGGGTAACAGCATCATTTCGGCCCACCTAGCAAAGCTGGTGTCCTCTTTAATCAAAGGCTTGGCGAAAGTAAATACCAAATAAAGAAGATAAGGCAATAAGGGCTTGGAAAAATTGCATCCGCCGAAGCCGAATTACGGCTAAGCTATCCTACCGAGCACCCGCAGTTGACCTGACCCTAGGTCTAACTGTAACCGAGACATCCCTAAAACCGTTATTCCGTCACTATACATGTTTTGGATAACCGCTTGCGGAAACTTTCCAGTTCTTGGGTATTGACCCAATAGGTTGCCCTTTGGTTGCTTTGACTTTGTATGGTAGAGCATTGCCAAGTCTTTGAGCTATTGAAGATTTGTTAGGGTGTTATGCATACATTTGATAATTTTAATGAGGTAAATTTGATTTATTGCTATGATGTCACAATTTGATGACTGGAAGCGTAGCTTTTGATGTCTGAGGACCATGCCCGTGAATGCCGGAAGGATGGGGTGTGCATGGGAGATATTCCGGGGACCTCCACGTAGGTGAGCCCATCGGATAGACGTTGGGATGGATGCGAGGAGACGGGGTTTGTGATGAGCCCAATACGGCCCGAGGAAGAGGAACGCCGTTATCAGGACATTTGGCATAGATGGTGGCTATGGGATCCCGACCTGGCGGATGGGCGTGGACGCGATGGGCGGGGCGCCGCAGAGATGTTAGACGACTTCGAGGCGATGGCATGTGATATGCTTGTTTGGCGTGTGACATGATGTTGGAACCGGGAGAGCTGACGTTTCTCATTTGGTGGTTATCATACTAAGGAGATTAGCGTCTCCCCTAAAAGGGGCTTGACGCCTTGATTTTTAACTCATTTTGGCATTTTAGCATGAAGTGACAAATAGTGCAAAAGCTGAATTTATTGGCCTTGTCGGCACAATTTTGTTGATATTTTTAGAACAAAGGTCAAGTATTGTATAAATAGGGGATGTTTTTCCCTCTTTTAGATCATAACATAACTTGCTCTCATTTGAGAGACTTCTCTCTAGCTTTTGTCTTGGATTTTTTGTCTTGGAGGTGATAGCGCAACTCTTTGAAGGTGTATTGTTCTTGGTGAAGTGGTGCCTTTGTAATAGCTGTGGAAGGTTTACAACTAAGGAATGGATTAAAGTTTCTTCATGATCTTGTAAGTGTTTTCTTCAAACTTCTTGATTGAATAGTTGTGGTTAGACATTTACATTCATTGTTATCTTGTTTGTTAACTTAATCCTTGAAACCCTAGGGGCCAACACACAAGAGTAGGTGATGGCTTCATGTCCCCTTAGCACTTGAGCATTTTAACCATTGGATTTGAGAAGGTTTAGCCTAGCTTTAGCTACACCTAACCCTCTTTTATCTTGGCTAGTTTGAGTTTGAATTGAAGAAAGAAATGATCCCTAGGCCTAATTAAGTTACACCTGGGGTTTACTTCTAGGGTTTAGAAAACCTTGCCATAGCAACACTCTGTCGACCGAATTTATCCTCACTTAAACTAGCCGTTTTGCCGAAGTCCTAGAAGGTATTGGAAGCAGGCCCACAGCCTTAGCTACACCTAGGTAGAACTTTTCTCTTTAGGGTTAGGGTTAGTGTACCTTCGCACCAACACCATTAAACCCTAGGCCTCTTGTCTCTGGGTTTGAACCCCTTCTAAACCATTAGCTTCCCTTCCATTTGACTCCATTAACCCAAGGCACTAGTCCATGAGTGAGTTCTTGAGCTTGTTGTGTCATTAAAACTTTCAAACTACTTCGAATTTGCAAACCCTAATTAACCTACCTACTAACCCTGATTTAGGACTAACCTTAAGAGAGGGATAGCGTGAGGCCTATTTTGACTTTTGCTTGGATAGAAGGTACGGCCTCCTTCCCTCTTCATGGCAGGTGGAGTTAGATTGCACTTTTGATGGTTGGATTTGTCAAAACGTCCCGCGGCTGGCTAACCTGCAAGACAACAAAATTATCATAGTTGTGGCGTCATACTCCTTATTTTCTTGCTTATACACCATAGCGTTTTGACATCTACTTGACTCTATTGTTTGACATTGAGTTAATAATTGTATCTCCAAACTAAATTGACAAAACGTTTTACTCTTTGTGTCATCTAAATTGACTCATTGAATAGCGGCGTCATACCCTGATGCGAAATTATATGGGTAGTATGACTTACTTGTTAACATATCTTGTTGATTTGGTATACTTAATGCATTAGTGATATGATACAAAAGCTCAAATTGTGAACATTGAGGTCCCTTGTATAATTATTTAGGAAGTGATTTAGTCTTTGCCTTTGATAATCATTGACAGTCAATAATTATATTTATCTATTGCTCATATACAATTAAAGATAGTCATTAATATCTTGAAGTACTATTAGCTACTGACATATATTCTAGTTTGTTGTCTTGTCACCATAAACGGGTGCCTTCAGTGGAACAATATCTTCTTTGACTATCTCTATTGTGATAATCTAGTGAAGGGATTCTTGAACTTTGATCATTATACTCTTAGCCCTTCATAAACCCAGATTACATAGGGACGTCTCCTTGGACCTTCATCTAAATGAAGAGCTCCCCATTGAGGTGGCGGTGGGTGGGGAAGCTCTGATACCTTGAGTTTCAAGCCTTGTCAAATTTGCCCAAACCTTTCTAAGCCGTCTCGCGATATGATCCCCATGATAAAGAATTGTTTAGCCATTTGATTAAGAAGAACATAGCCCTAGCCATTGCTACACCTATTTCTCTTTTTCTTGGGTGAAAGCGGAAACATAGATTGGAGAAAGAAAGGCGTCCCTAGGCCTAATTAATTTTACACCTAGGGTTTGACTCTTAGGGTTTGAAGAAGCCTTGGCTAACAACACTTTTCATCCATAGAGTTATGTTTTATAGCTAGCCGTTTTTTCCAAAGAAGTCTTAAGGAAAGAGGGAGGAGCAGGGCCACAGCAAGCTTCTATAGGAATGAGTCTCCTCCCCTTAGGGTTTTGACAGGTGGCCTGCCATTCATGACATGCATTAAGCCTAACTCTCAGATCCTTAGGTTTAAGTCTTTCCAAGCCTTTAGCCTCTCTGTTGACTCCATTTACCCAAGGCACTGATCTCTCTAGAATGCAACGTTGAGCCTTTTTTGTGTTAAAACACTCTTTTAGACTTTCTTAATTTGAAAACCCTAACTAACCTAGCGACTTTACTAACCCTAACTGTTGATGACATCTTGCCTATTTCTAACTCTTGACTAGCATAAAAGAAGTTGTAAGGTGAGTCATCTATTGATAGACATACAAGTGTTGAGCAATTTCATTTGCCTAATTAGCAAAGAAAAGAATCCCACTTTATTGTCTAGCCTAACCTATGGAATTAGGGCTGACGTCACATCTATTTTGATCTTTTATTTGAAAACGCTAACGTTGTGCAATAAAATACGGCATTTGGCATTGATGTAGATTACTTCCATTGGCAATTTACCCAGCTTGATACTTCCTTGCCTTTTTAAAACTAACCTAGAACTAGTGCTGACGTCACCCTTAGTAGTATTATAATTGTGGCAGCAACAACAATATATATGTATGAGCACATTTGTGATATTTAATGCATTGTGATAAGTAAAAGATTGACAAACATTGAATGCCTTTATCATTTTGTATTTATTGAAGGAAGCAATATTGTATGCCATTGTCTTTATTTGCAATCATTGGCTTCGTCAATAATTACATTATTATTACTCATGTGTATTTAATATTGATAGTCATCGATATTTGAAGTACTAACCCTTTGCTGCATGTTTTAGTTTTATTTTGCCTTGTCTCGCAAAGCGAGGTGCCATCCGGTGGAATATCTTCTCTTGACTATCATTCTTGGCGATATCTGTGAAGGGAAAATCTACTTTGACCTTTTGAACCTTGAATCCTCAATCTTTCCCTTTTGGCTTTTGAGATTACTGGGGCCGTCTCCCTTTGGATTAGCCACCTTGAATAGAAGAGCTCCCCATCGAGGTGGCGATTAGGTGGGAAGCTCTTGATACATGATTGACTTTTCCTTTCAAACTGCTGACCTACCCTACAAATTATGCGATAACAATTCCATTCTAAGAGATAAACATAAAACTAACTGAAACTAATGGATAAAAACTTCATTCCTGGTGTGTACAAATATGCCACCTTACCAAATTTACTTTTACTATATGTTAACTCTATTTGGGGAATAAGTTTAACATGCATTATACTAGAACCTATTTGCGCCAAGCCCTCTTTTGGCCTCAAATTCCGAATGAAAAGTTATGCATCTCACAAACAAAAGTGCATGCGTCTACACTAGCAACACTGTCATGTTTGGGGATTTTTGTAGAGAGCTAAATTATACAGTAAATTGTCCACAATCATTGATATTGAAATCTCCTCTAGAATGTGTTGCATTATTCTTAGAAATAAATTGAAAGGAAAAATTAAAATTTAGTTACATGAAAAAGATTAGGTGCTCTTATGTATCAGTTTGTGATTTTGCGATCTGGGGTGTTTGGCAGATCCTCTTGCAGACTTAAGGAAGCTGGATTTTCCAGACTGCTGTCATACAATATTTTTTTAACTACCTCTGGTTGAGATGAGTGATTGACCTTGTTGCACTCAAATACATAAAATCCCTGCAAAGCCTTGGTACAGAGAAGATAAAACAACTGTTTATTTCTTTCTCAAATGAGGAGGCTCAAAAAAAATACATTCTATAAATATATTTTTATACCCAGACAGCTTGCAAGTCAGCCTTATCAAAATGAAAAGAATAGCTAATGTCAAGGGGAAAAGGGATGCAATTGTACATAAAAATATAGAATATTCCTCAAACCACACAGAGTGCATTTACTGGATTTGTTGTGGCTTCAATAACTCTGATGTTGCGAATAATGGATTTTTACTTTTTTTCCATTATTCCTCAAACACAGGTTGTGAGGGATGCTTGCTCTTTAACAGGCAACTGAAACTTATAATTCCACAAATGCATCAAAGTTTGGATGTGGCCAACTTAATCAGGTCCTTCCTTAATATCTTTCCTGCTGCAGTTTTTGGAATCTTACTCACAAAAGCTACCCGTCGAACTTTCTTGTATGGTGCTACCTATAAACACAACCCATAACCAAGAGGAATCAGGAGATTTTGCCACTCAATTCTCACAGTGCTACATAATTTCAGAAGTTTGAAGAGAGAAAATTCAAGCTTACCCCTCTACTAGCTTGCAATCCTCTAAAGACTAAAACTCTATTGATGATATAAATATATAGGATTTACAATACAAAATACCTGTTGAGTTACAAAGTCAATAACACTGATTTCGGATAGTGTGTTGCCTGGTTTCTGTACAATGTATGCCATGGGAACCTGGCCAGCTGCTTTGTCTGGAAACCTGCAGCCATGAATAATAAGTTCAAAACTGTGTCTTTCATACACCAACGACAGGATATACTATACCATAGGGTTATAAACTTCAAAACAGGACGAGGCACATCATAAATGTTGTTTTTATATATCCCTTCTATATGACATATGACATACAAAATCATTTTGATTTTTAGTGGGGAAGCTCAGGTCTCAAATTTAACTGTGCTTATTAGGCACCCACATTCTCACGGAAGGTCCACATCATTAGGAATATAACTATAGGTATTTTGTGAGATTAGTTCAAGGCACTTCAAGATGAAAATCCAGAGTTAAGCACTGGGATGGGCACCCTCTTCGAATTAGTCCGGATGTGTGGCACACAACAGTTTCCAAAATGTGGCTATGGCACTGACAGTTTCAAAATGGCAAGACTTGCTTAGAAATGCATGCCAAAAACCTAGAAAGAAACATTGTACTTACGGTATTACTGCAGCGTCAACAATCTCAGGGTGAGAAAGTAGAAGTGCTTCTAATTCAGCAGGAGCAACCTACGGTGACATATATGGAAAAAAATATCTTATGATTGAGTTCAAGAAGAAATTTATTTAATCATTTGCAAGAGTTCAATAGAAATATTAACAAGTTAAGACTTCCCAAAGAGATGTAGGCCTTACCTGGTAACCTTTATATTTGATCAACTCCTTCAATCTGTCCACTACAAAGAGGTAGCCTTCATCATCAATGTAACAAAGATCACCTGTTCGTAGCCAACCGTGCACGTCCAGAGCTGAAGTAGTAGCATCTGGATTCTTGAAATACCCTGCAATAAAATAAAATCAGATTGAATGTTCATTCTCTGACCCATTGAAAATTTGGTTATTAAAGGAAAACACTAATTTTCAAGAAGTTTCCTGATTTTATCAAAGATTTGTGCATAAAGTTAAGTTCAACTCTACACGTTACCAGAAATGGGAAACAGAAAATCAGATTGAATGTTCATTCTCAATAAAATAAAATCAGATTGAATGTTCAATCTCTGACCCTTAAAAAATTTGGTTATTAAAGGAAAACACTACTTTTCAAGAAGTTTCCTGATTTTATCCAAGGTTTGTGCATAAAGTTAAGTTCAAATCTACACGTTTCCAGAAATGGGAAACAGAAAATGGAACAGGAAACAGGAATGGAATAAGAAACGGGGCTAAAGGATTTCAGAGAATAAGAAACATGAATGCACCTCCCTTCCAGTGTATAATGTGCATATAAAATCGATTAGTGTTGTGCTAATTGTACCGAGAGAAGCAAGGTGTTTTCTACAGGCCCGTGTGAGAGAGACGTGTAATGTCTATTGGAATTGTGTCCTAATTGTGCATATATATTTTGAAAATCAGATTGAATGTTCAATCTCTGACCCTTAAAAAATTTGGTTATTAAAGGAAAACACTACTTTTCAAGAAGTTTCCTGATTTTATCCAAGGTTTGTGCATAAAGTTAAGTTCAAATCTACACGTTTCCAGAAATGGGAAACAGAAAATGGAACAGGAAACAGGAATGGAATAAGAAACGGGGCTAAAGGATTTCAGAGAATAAGAAACATGAATGCACCTCCCTTCCAGTGTATAATGTGCATATAAAATCGATTAGTGTCGTGCTAATTGTACCGAGAGAAGCAAGGTGTTTTCTACAGGCCCGTGTGAGAGAGACGTGTAATGTCTATTGGAATTATTGGTCTAATCTGTGCATATGGCCACAGCCCTTAATATGTATTATTATGTACTTGTAATAATGGATAAGGCCATATTTTTTATTCTTTTATTGTATTACTAGGCATGGTTAAGGCTGACCTAGTCAAACTTGATATGTAGGCTCTCAATGACCCTCTTGGGGTGTGTATTGAAAGGATACCTCACT
>SNQJ01S0097433.1:9542-36583 GCA_010110895.2 Picea sitchensis
AATGTTCCAACACCAACTGGATGGAAGCACCAACTTCCAGTTACACAAGCTCCAACCTGTATAACAGAGAACACTTGTTCTCCCTTGCACCACCCTACCACCCTGGTTTCTATGGCTACAACCAGAAGGACATTGTAACACCCTGTGTTCAAGCACCCACTTGAACCTCTAAGGACAAAAATCCTCCCTAGCACCTCCCAACCATCCTGGAATATAAATGAATGATTGAATAACCAATAAGACAGATAAATTGATTCTTACCACTTCTTCTCTGTTTTGTAAATCTGGTCTGCTTCTAACTGTTCTGCAATTCTTCTCTTCCTCTGTCTGCAATTCTTCTATGCTTCAAGCTTGTTCTACAATTCTTCTCTTGCTTCTGTCTATTCATCATCTGTTACTCATCTCTGAGTTTTATCTCACACTGCGCATACTGTCACCTTCACTTTCTTACAATTCAACTCATTTTTTTGTTTTTTTCATACAGAGCAACCAACCACGCACAGTCTCTGTGTCTTCCTTTTATGCCCAATTCCGACTTCAGTTACACCTCGAATCTTCTTGGGCAAAAATGCCTTGGCGACTGAATCGCCAACCGATCAAGAATCATGAATCAGTTTTTCTAACTGAATCATAACTGATTGATTAAATGTGAAGTGCAACAGTAGTCCTCCGATCATGTTCAAATTCACCTGCACCATTGGATTGAATCTGTAGGGTCTTGCATTTATTTCTCCATTTCGACATTCCTGTGGTGAAGATTTCAATACTCAACATCGCGAATGCCGAGACTCTGAGATGGAGCTTAGCACATATAGCTTCTTCCTCCATCTTCCATCGATGTGCCCAATGGATGTGACCACACGCTTATACATAAAGTGCTTTTGTGATTTCGGATTTTGTGAATCTGGAGATGAGGCATCTCAAATCTCCAAGTCGCAATCCCCAAAACCCCAAAATGGAGCTTTTCTAACTCCTTCCCTTCTAGTGACCACCGACGGTGACCACAGGCTATGCCAAAAGGTGCTTCATATTTCACGAGTTTATAAACTTCATTGAGTCTGATCGACGATTGACATCTCCATAGATCTGATGGTATAGATCTTATCGCGATCTTGCATCTCGCAAGTTTCCACACCATGCTCTGTTGACTCCAAGTCAATGAAATTCCAATTGCTTGCCACTTGTCCTATGATTCAACGGTCCAGATATGAACTTGATTCAATGGCTTAGATCATATCGCGATTTCGCAAGTCGTAATTTCAACATTCCTATGGTGAATGTTCTTAACGTTTCCAACTACCGATCCACAAAACTTTGAAATGACATGGGATCAACAGTCCCAATCAACCCTTGATCTGATGGCTTAGATCATTTCGTGATTTCACATTTCACGATTTCGGCATTCCTGTGGTATTGTTTCTTGCCTCTCCAAGTCATGATTCATGAAACCCTGAAATGGCGTGGGATCAATGGTCCCAATCAACCCTTGATATGACGGCTCAGATCATTTCACGATTTCACATTTCGCGATTTCGGCATTCCTGTGGTATTGTTTCTTGCCTCTCCAAGTCATGATTCACAAAACCCTAAAATGGAGTCTTTGACATGCTCTGATATTCTGCCACGCATCCCTCTTGGATCATCGGTCAATATTTTATTGAGACTTCGCAACTCCATGAGCCTTCGTTGTGCCTAATCAACGGTCCATATTTGGCCTCGATCTAACAGTTGGCATTATTTCACGATTTTGCATATCGCGAGTTCGAGAGGTGAAAGGCTGGAGCATTTCATACCTTTAACTTTCCAGTCAGTGAAATGTTGATCTGTGTCCACGTTTCATGCCCATAGATGGACGGTCCTCCTTCTTTCGAGATTTTGTATACCCACTTCTCCTTGCACTTTAATGAATGTGCAGGTTCTCCTTGATCCAACGATGGTCAAAACTTATGTTCAGATCTGACGCTTGAGATCTGTCCCCCTCTTCTGTGCGTTATTCTTGTCTACAATCAGATCTGATGGTCCTTCTTTTGGGAATTTAAATGGGATCCAACGATCACTGATGCTTCTCCCCCCGAGCTTAGGCATTGCGTTCGACTCTGCGCTAATTCCTCCTGAGCTTACTTTGTCCTTGTTTTGCCTTCGCTGCATACTTTGATCTTGCCATCAGTGACAAGCATATGCTTCCTGTAAATCATGGCAACCATCCTCTGCACTATCTCTTCTGATCTTATCTAGCTTTCTCTACAGTGTCTTCCCAAAATACTTCTGGTGCCCATCTGTTACATTCTTCCTATACTCAATCCATCATCGTTGTTGTACTTGCCATTAATGACAAGCATACGCTGCCTGTAGAATATGCCAAAAGATGTATATGATGTAAAATAGTATATGAGAAGTGAAAAATGGGATCCAAATTTGTGATAATTCAAGAATATTAAGAACTTTGATAAGTACCATATTATTCTTGTCGAATGTATCTATGTCCATCTAAGAGATTATAACTTGTGCGACTTCAAAACTGACCAATGACCATCATTGTTTAGCCATTAACAAATACTCATTACAATAAATAAAACATTTTTGAATGGTGAAAAACTTGAATATATCATCGATCCATCTAGGGTCCAACTAGATTGGAAAACTTTTAAATATATGGTAGCAGCTCGGCGAGAGTGTGCAAGATTTTGTACCAATACTGAAAATTGAGGGGAAGCTTGACAACGCTTTTTCAACTAGAAAATAATGACCAAAATGGTCATCAACAAGGAGGTACATGCCAAATATGATTGTATTATCTCCAAGGATAGAGTAATCAAAGACCAAGAAAAGAATATAGAGGATTCCATTGCCTCTGAAAAGAAGATAGATGAAATGGGTGTGGAAAATGAAGAAAAATAGTCAAATGTGAAACCATATCGACACCCTCATTATCAGGAAAGATTTCAAGGAAGATAAGAAGATTGATATCAACATTATCAAGAAATAATATGGAATAATGATCAATATTAGTGGAATATGGCATCACATAACCATTATTCAACAAGATATTATCATAGACCAACATCTACTATAAATTGGAGAAACTTCAACAAGAATACATGGAATCAAGGAAAATAAAATTATGCAACTAGCCACCAAGGATTATGACCGAAAATAATTGATTTTGTATGTATGGATGGATGGATCATCATCAATGGAAAGAAGAAAGCAGGAACATAAGAAAATCATATTACTTGGTTTCATCACATGTGAAGCCTTTAATTACAAAGTTTTGAGGAAAAATATTTTTGAACAAGGGTACTATGTTATGACACAAAGGGGGGGAATATATGGGGATAAATGTACATGTAATGCGTAAATATATATGTAGTAGGGTTGGACTAATAGTAAAGGGGCCTCATATGTAGGTGTGGATATGTATATATAGAGATCATGAATTCATTATTGAGGGAGTTGAATTGTGATGTATAAATGTATTTGGTTATTTGGAGGATGTTCTCCTATTATTTAAGGAGTTACTGTGTAACTTATATATCTTGGAGTTGTGCTCCATGCTCACATTACTGTACATGGTGTGTACTTCTATTCGGTTATGATATTTTTAGCATTTGGTTCATAAAAATATTCACATGCCAATCAACCATACAATTCTTTCCAGGACAAATATCAATCTAAAACAACTTTAATTATTTTAAGGGACTAAGGGAGAAGGTGACATTCTTAATAATGATACACTAGGTGAAAAGGCCATCGAATAGTAATTAACACTCAACCATGCTTGATCATTCCAATTCATTCAATTCCTTATACAAAAAAATCATTCTAAGAAAACTAGACAAAATTTACTCTCACGAGTTTCATTAACAAAATACAAGGAAACTCATTAAAAACAACCAATACAATGATTCCACTAGTTAGAACAAATGAGGTCAAGTAGAAAAAAAGGATGCTAGGACTACAAGCTGTCAATTCCTTACTTGACTCTGATCGAACCCTCTAGCTACTTATAACACCATGCTTCGAACAAGAACCATCATCATACCTCAATATTAAGAGATACCTTGCACATGCTTCAACACACATGCTTGGAAAATGAAGTTACTTGAGGATGTATGCATCTAGAAGGTGATTTAGTCCAGATTATATACATCACATCTTTACCAAAGACCTGCAAAAATGGCTTTGTTATGAGAGAAATCCTATAAAAAAATACACAAGAAAAATGGTTGAATTCCAAAAACAACAATAGAAAACTTTATTACCTTTTCCCATACTCTCCTTCCCAAAACTTCCCACACAAATTTCTCATCAATAATGTAGAATAATTATAAATATAATATGGATGGTAATAAAATTTCATAGAAAGATATAAACACTTATCTGCATTGTGAAATCTACCAACAAACTAACTAAGGGTGAGAATGTTTCCACTCAACCGTAGGATCAATTGCACTAAATATTTTTACAATTGGCCACTCCCTAGCCAAAACATGATACTGCCAAGGAAAAATTGGAAATACTCTCTCATAGGTAAGAGTTAAGTAAGGTAATCCTTTCCCCCACTGAGTATAGGGCCTCCATGAATTTTAGGTGCTCTTCTACTGGCTTGCACAACACATAAGGAGATCCCTTCATTGCTCCATAGTCCCTGAGTGATTCCCTTCCCTTATTGATATGGATTTAGGAGTGGAATGAAATGATTACAGAATGAATACCATAAACACAGAGATAGGAATAATAACACAAATATTCAGTGAACAATATTTTCTATTAAATAATGAAATAGGCTGAAAATATAAAACTATAGAACTAAAACTTGCTCGAATGGTGGTAGCTATCTCTGAGAAGAGATGTGGCTACTACGCACATCCTTATGAGAAAAATGGATTACAATGAGGCTCCATAGGCCCTTTTAATATTTCTTATGAATTCCAAAACCCTAGACATCCAAAAACCTAACCCTAGAAGGTGAAACACCAAAAGTCATATGGGCCCTATGTGTAAGTTGGTGTAATTTGGTACCTCAACTTCCTAGAGTCATAACTTTTTCATACAACCTCCATTTTAGGTGCGTGATAGCCCATTGGAAAGGTATTTCAAATATATAGACATTCTGTTGTCAGAATCTGACTCAATCTATAGTCTGATTGATGTGAGCCAAAAAAACAATGTTTAGGTCCCCAAAACAACCCTGAAAGTACAACAAGATGTGATGACATGAAAACATACAAATAAATCCAGTTGGATTAGGTGAGAGACCACCCGTATCCACCTAGAGAATGTGTGAGGCTTCAGATAGTCCCAAAATTGTATAACTCACAATTATAAAGCAATACAAAAAGATGTGTTGAACAAAAATGAACATGAGGAGCCAGTTGGAATAGGTGGGTGGCCACCAATATCCATCTGGATCAATCCTCCCCCTTTAGGAAGCAATTGTATCCATTGTGTTGAGTTCCCCCATCAGGTGAGGAAAATTCTGCTGGATTTGGGCCCAGGTGAGCCACTTGCCTTGGTGTAGGAGTTGCCTTGCCTTGACAACCCGATAAAGATGGATTTGTTGCAGGCGAGTGCCCTTGACCTGTGTGTCCACTATATGATCAGTGGATGCTTGTTCCATGCATTCAAGGTTGAGTTCTATTGGTTTTATATGTTCGACGATATCATAAATGTCTAATAATGGTGGAAAATATGGACGAAGGAGGTCCACATTGAATATTGGATGCAAACCAAGGAAGGGTGGAGTGTTGAGCTCAAAAGCATTGCTACCCACAACCTTGGTGATAGTGTAAGGCCCATAATGAAGTGATCAAAGCTTCCGATGGGGCCCGGTGAGATGATCCTTCTGCAAATGTAACCAGAATTTGTCGCCAACCTGAAACTGGTGTGGTACCCTGTGTTTAGCATGGCATTTCTTATACTTAGTATTGGATTTCTACAAAATCTCCTGGACCTGTTGGAGGATGTGCTGAATCCGCTTAATGAATCTAGTGGATTTGTCGACTATAGATTGATTAGGAGAAGATTCTATCTGTGCAGTTGAAAGAGGAAGTGCAACATCAATGGGTCCCAAGGGTTGGAATCCCAAACCCACCTGAAATGGGATATGGTCGGTGGAACTATGTATAGTCCTATTGTAACTATCTTGGACATATGGGAGAATCTCATCCCATGTATGAGGATGCTTATAATTGTACATGTGTAGGATGTGTACAATCATCTAATTGACGACCTCGGTTTGGCCATCGGTTTGGGGGTGGAAAGTGTTAAATTATGAGCTTGATTTCTTATGCGTATTAATTCTTTTATTTTCTTCAACACTTTGATTCCAGTTTAATACACTTCAACAATACCAAACCATAACCGAATAGAAATAACTATGTAGATAAGTAAGCATGCACATCAAAAAAAAAAAAAATACCCTGGGGAAACCCTGTACATGGAGAGAAACCCCAACACATGATATTCCTTTATTGCATTAATAATGTATGATCACTTACAAATATCCACCATGAATGTTATGCTCTTAAAGAGCTTGCCAAGATGACTCTGACTTGACAAAGACCTAAGAGACCTTGCTGAAATACACCTCTAGTATGTTGCCTCTATTGATGATATACAACACTGATATGCTTCTTTCGTATGCTTCCTCTTTATCACTGATATGCGCCTCTATTGTTTCACCCTTAACCTGCATATCAAAACTGTATTGAAGAGAGGGGTCGACCTCTGCTTATATAGGCCTAAGAGGAGAAGAGGAGAGGCTCCAAATAGTAACTTGTTTGCATGCTTTAATCATAACTCAACTTCATACTTTAGTTTGAACTAGACTTGAGATTGGTATACTCTAGTTCGAAAATAGAACTAGACTTGAGACTTCAGTTACAACTCAACATTACACTTTAGTTCAAAAATAGAACTAGACTTGAGACTGGTATACTCTAGTTCGAAAATAGAACTAGACTTGAGACTTTAGTTACAACTCAACATTACACTTTAGTTCTAAAATAGAACTAGACTTAAGACTTCATTTACAACTCAACATTACACTTTAGTTCTAAAACAGAACTAGACTTAAGACTTCAATTACAACTCAACATTACACTTTAGTTCTAAAATAGAGCTAGACTTAAGACTTCCGTTACAACTCAAAATTATACTTTAGTTCTAAAATAGAACTAGACTTAAGACTTCCGTTGCAACTCAACATTACACTTTAGTTCTAAAATAGAAATAGACTTGAGACTTCAGTTACAACTCGACCCTTTACAAGGAAATTCAAAATTCTCTTCATGGTGGATAATGTTACATGTGCCAATGCACTAGATCAATAAATTTATATCATTTGAAATATTAAGAATATCATTTGTTTCTAGCTCATGGGATTTTATATTCAACCTAACTTTTTTTATATGCCTTGACTTTTGCTCATGGCTCACAAGGCTTGACTAGGCTCATAGAGGTTGTACGTTCCCCCTGACGTTTTCACTAGTCTATCTATGCTCACAGAGGTTGTATGTTCCCCCTAACTTTTGCAATAGACTGTCTATGCTCACAGAGGTTGTACTCTCCCCCTAAATTTTTCATTAGACTCACATAGCATCTCCTTCGTCCTGACTTTTGGTTTGACTCACAGAGGTTGTATGTTCCCCCTAACTTTTGTCCATACCTCACAATACTGGTTGATTCTCCAAATCTCTCTGGCTAGCCTCAGGGTGGCCCATATGGCCTCTCATTGGAGAATGACTGTCGATGCTACCAAATTTAATAGAAAGAAGTGGATTTTGCGAGCTTGGTGTCCAACAAAGACTATAGACTTGACCAAAAGGTGTTGAGGAACCTGTTGTCTTGGTCGGAGATGATGGTCTGTGGTGTCCCAAAGTGAACCCAAACTCGTTCAAAGAAGAGCTTAGCAATATTGATCATTGTGACAGTCTTCTTATAGGCTGTGAGGATGGCCATATTTGAAAACCGATCAACGACCAAAAACACGCAGTCATTTCCGTGCTTGGTGGATGACAAACCATACATGTAATCCATGGAGATGGACTCCCATGGCTTCTCAGGAATAGGCAGAGGGGTGTATAAGTCTTGCTTCTTGATGGTCGGCTTGGCAATGGCACATGAAATGCAAGATCTGATATACTTTTTGATTTCCAGTTGAAGTTTTTGCCAACAAAAATGTTTCTGAAGGACAATGACAATTTTCTCTACGTCAAAATTCCCTGCCACCCGATTGTAGTTGGCTTCCCAAATAATCTTTTCACGCTCGCTTGTAGGAAAACAGAGATGGACCAGGTGGCATAAGATTCCATCCTGAATGAGAAAATCAGTGACAGTGGCGCCTGTACCCAAGAGATGATATGTGGTGGTGAAGTTTGGATATTACTGGTAAAGTTGGGGACACTCCAATGTTTCATGTCCACAGGAATGGAGCACAATAATGGTAAGTGCAGCCACATGAGGCCGACTGAGGAAGTAAATGGCATGATTGGAGATACATGTCTTATACTTGATGTTGATATGGAATTGCTGCAGGTAGGTGGACCACGTATGATGGCGGTCGTTCTTCAATTTCCCCTATGTCTGTCTGAACTGCAGAGGCTTGTGATCGGTGTGTATGATCATCTCTGTCCCTAGAATGTAATTTTTCCATTGACGATAGGATTGTACAATGGAATAAATTTCCTTGTCATATGTGGGGTATTTACAAACAATATCAGAGAGTGTTTGACTATGGTATGCCACCGGATGCCCATGCTGAGTCAGAGCTTCTCCCACAACATAGTCAGATGCATCGGTCTCAATCTCGAATGGCTGTTGTAGATCGGGAAAGGAGAGTATTGGAGCTGAGAACAACTGATGTTTCAGATATTTGAATGCTCATTGTTGCTCCTTCCCCCACATGAAATTTCCCCTACCACCGCCCTTGGTCACCTAGGTGAGGGCCTAGGCAATATGGGAGAATCCCAACATGAGCCATCAGTAAAGATTGGCGAGTCCTAAGAAGCTCCAAAGATTTGTCAGGGTGGTTGGGGCTAACCAATCATGGATGAATTGAATATTATCTGGATCAACATGTACCCCATGCTCATCAACAATGTATCCCAGGTATTGGACCCTATTCATGCCAAAAGATCATTTTTCCAAGTTGGCATAAAGCTTGTGTTGCCACAGAGTGCTTAAAACCTGTTGAATATGCCACAATTGTTCCTCCCACATTTTGCTGAAGATGAGGATGTCATCCAAATACACTACCTCAAAGGATTTGGTGAAGGGTCTTAATACATCGTCCATAAACCTCATGAAAGTGGTTGGTGCATTTTTTAAGCCAAAGGGCATGACTAGCCATTTGTAGAGACCTTCCTTAGACTTGAAGGTTGTATTCTAGACATCCGTTGGTTCGATGGGAACCTGGTGGTAGCCAAAATTTAGGTCAATCTTTCTGAAGAAATCCCCCCCCCCTTAAGTTTGTCAATAAGGTCATCAATTCCAGGAATGGGATAGAGGTTCCTGACTGTGATTTTGTTTAAGGTTTTGTAATCAATGTAGAGTCACCAATTATCATCCTTCTTCTGCACCGGTACAATTGGGCTTCCTCAAGGGGAGGATCTGGGTCTGATGTGCCCCTTTTGAAGAGGATCTTGGATTTGATTCCTGATTTGGTCATTCTCCATCAATGAGCATCGATAGACTGGTCCATTAGGTAGAGGTGCATTGGGGGTCAAAACATTTTGATGCTTAACTTGGCAGTGTGTTGGTACCCCTGTAGGTGAGACGAAGATGTCTCTGTATTCTTCCACGATCTCGTCCACTTGATTCTACTGCAAAGAGAGGTATTGTGTAGAGGGCATAGATGTGGTGATGACCTTCTTCTTACTGTGAGCATGGATAACAAAGAAGACGAACTTGTCTGTCTATGAAATGACCTTACTACATTGCTTAGAAGAGATTAAATAAATAATAGTAGGTGGTGCCACCTATGGGATCCTGTGCAATTGTCTACCCAAAGTAATAATAACACTGCGGAGTCTAGAATCATACACAACATGACGCTTCCAAAAATATGGTTGTCCTAAAAGAACATCACAAACTTCAAGGGGAGAAATATCACACAGTACCTCATATTTGAAAGGCTTGATGCCATAGGGAAAACAACACTGTTGGTTGACACAAAGATCTCTTCCTTGACGAAGCCAGCCGATGGTTTAGGGTTGCGAGTGCGGTGTCATTGGCAGGTTCATATACTTGACGACATCTGTTGAAATCAGGTTCTTCTGACTACCGCTATCAACAATGAAGTGAATGAGAGCCCCCTTGACCTACATCTGCGAGTGAAAGAGGCATTCCCCTTCCTCTAGTTCTTCTGGTTCTCTTGGCTAGACTTTGGTGGTAGAAACCATGGAAATAGGTTCAACATTGATAATCTACTTCCCTCCTTTAGGATTTGACTCAAAATCAAAATTGTCCTCTGACTCAGAAGCCTTAAGCTCAGCCATGAGGGAGTGTTTGGAGTGACATTCGTCGGTGTTGTGCCAAGGACTTTTATGGTACTCACACCATTTTCCTGTGTTCTTCTTTGTCTTCTCATTGCCCTTCTTGTGTTGCAACTTAAACAGATTGTACTGAGGGTAGCCATCATGACTTAGTCCCCTACTGTGTGGATTAGGGTTTCCTTTTCCTTGCTTCAGCTCTGAGGGGTTTGCAGATCCAAACTCTCGTCGTTTCTTCTTAAATTTCTGCTCGATCTTGACAGCGTATCTATAAGCTATGCCAATTGAGGCGATGTCTAGGAACTCCATTTCTGTTTGAATGTATATATTCAAAAAACCACGGTATTTGAGCACCATACGACGTTCATAATATTTGATACCCAATTTGGTGTGGAGGGTATGGAAAATATTAGTGAAGTCTGGTACTATCTGGTCCCTTTCTTGACGTAGGGTTGTCCATCTGGTGTACTGGTCCTTGTAGCTTCCAACAAGGTAGTATTGTTCTTTAATGGTGATTCAGAAGGAATACCATGTAGGGGCCACCACAAAAATTTTATATTCCTCCACGACCCTTTGCTTAGAGTAGGTATCCCACTGATCTTTAACATGGGGAACGACCTTAAGGAGTGAAAAAGTGATTTTTTCCCGATCGGAAAAATTGTGTACTGAAAAATATCCTTCAAGCATATTTAACCATTTATATACAACATCCACATCTATCAGTCCTTCAAATAATGGAATATCAAAATTTACCTGTACCTTGAAGGGGTTTGCATGGCTGCCTGATGAATATGCTTCCCCCGTGGGCAACCGTCGAAGGATATACATGAAGTTGTCCATCATTTCATTCCTTTTTCGCGTGAGGGATTCCTTGAGAAACATTTTAATAGGATCTCCTATTCCATAATATTTCTTTTTGTCTCCCATGGGTTGTTCTCGGGCTCATCACAATTGATCTGGTAATGGCTCGATTGGTTCGAGTCACAACTTTTGGTATCCAGAACTTGTTAGGGACATGCATGAAGAAAAATAAATGAAGAGAAGACCACTCTGATACCATTGATCCGGATTTAGGAGCGGAAAAAACTAATTGCAGACTGAATACCATAAACATAGATATAGGAAGAATAACAAAAATATTCAGTGAACAATATCTTCTATTAAATAATGAAATAGGCTGAAACTGTAAAACTGCAGAACTGAAACTTGCTCGAATGGTGGTAACTATCTCTAAGAAGATATGTGGCTGCTACATGCATTCATCTGAGCATAATGGATTACAATGAGGCTCCATAGGCCCTTTTCATATTACTCATGAATTCCAAAATCCTATAAATCCAAAATCCTAAACCTAGAAGGTGAAACGCCAAAAGTCATGTGGGCCCTATGGGTAAGTTGGTGTAATTTGGTACCTCAACTTCCTAGGGTCATACATTTTTCATACAACCTCCGTTTTAGGCGCATTATAGCCCATTGGAAAGGTCTTTTAGAGAAATACACATTCCACCATTAGACTTTGAATCTGTCTATAGTCTGACTGTGGTGAGCCAAAAAAACAATGTTTAGGGCCCCAAAATAGCCTTGAAAGTACAACAAGATGTGCTGACATGAAAACATACAAAATAGGCCAGTTGGATTAGGCGAGAGGCCACTCGTATCCACCTGGAGAATGTGTGAGGCTTCATACAACCCCAGAAGTGTAGAACTTACAATTATAAAGTAGTACAGAAAGGCGTGATGAACAAAATTGGATAGGAGGAGCCAGTTGGAATAGGTGGGTGGCCACTAATATCCATCTGTATCAATGCTTAATGTGTGCACCCAAATATGCACTCAATGAGTTCAATAACTTCCCCATGCCAATTCAGGGTAATCATTTCAGGGTTTGCAAACTTGGTTTCATAGGTAGTCTCTTTCCCACCAATGTCTCTTCTCTTCATGCATAGAATCATTACTCTTCTCACTCATGCACCTATGCCCAAAATTCATGATTTCTCTTTTTTCCCATGCATGTCAGGTTGTTCACAAATTTTGAGGTGGGTACTCTTGCACATTCCATGCATTTGGTACCGAGAGACTTCTTAACCAATGCCCCATGATTCCATAATTATGGGAAGGGGACATTACAACCAAGCACATTTTCTCATTAAATGATTTGGGATGGAAGGAAAATGAGTGACATATGTTTCAAATTCATATCTTGGAAAAATGTCTTGGAAATAGTGGCTTGGAATTATTTACAAGGTGAACCTCCCAAGAACCCCTCACCATTCCCCACTTGTGGTATCATGGTCCTTGTAAGCACTCATGCCCTTAGTCAGTTGCTTGGAATTTTTCATTAATTAATAAAAACACATATACATTGTCTTTGGTTTGTCCAATTCAACTTGGCACAATAATTAAATATTCACACTATCATAAACTATGCTAAACATAATTAATTGCAATTAAAATTGGGGATCAAAATGGGGATGTTATAATCCCACCCCCCTTAAAGGAACACCTTCCTGGATCTTATCCCATATACAACATTATCTTTAAGTTGAGAACAAAAATAGGTATACCTTTCTCATGACATCCTCCAATTCCCATGTAGCTTCATCTGGCCCAAAGTGCTTCCATTGCAACTTTACTTGGGTGATGGCTCGGTTCTGGAGCAATGCTTCCTTCATGTCTAGTATGCATAGAGGTTGTGGATGGAACTCTCCCTATGGTTCCACCTTTATCACAATACAATCAATGATATGATTAGAATCATGCACATACTTTTTAAGTAAAGAGATATGGAAAAAATTATGTTCTTTAATGCTAGAAGGTAATGTAGGCCTATATGCCATTGGTCCCACTCTTTCCAAAATATTTAAAGGTCCATAGTATCAGGGTGCCAACCTAGAAAAAGATCCCATTATCAAAGAACTCCTTTTGGGTTTAACTCTAAGATATACATGATCACCCAGTTTGAACTCTCTATGAGTTTGGTTCTTATCAATGTAGATTTTATGTCTTTCTTGGGATGTATTTAGCCTTTGTTTTATTTTGATAACCTCTCATTCCATCTGTCTCATCATCTTGGCTCCTAACATAATTTTGTCCACTGGATTATCCTAGCTGACCGAAGTGCTACACTTCTTTCCATAGAGTGCCACAAAAGGAATTATCTTTAATGGCTCTTGATATCCTTTGTTGTAAGAAAATTCCACCAAGGGTAGGTAGTCCTCCCTTATGGTGGGTTTATTCATGACATACATGTGAAGCATGTCTTCTAATATCCATTTTTTCATTTTTGTATGCCCATCTGTTTGGGGATTATAGGTAGTGTTTTAAACTAGGTACATTCCAAATCCTTCAAATTTATGCTTTCCAAAATTTTTAAGTAAACTTTACATCTTGGTCAAAGATGAAAACTTTTGAAATTCCTTGCAATTTGAAAATTTCCTTAATAAAAATCTTGGAAATATCAATTTCCTTGTGGGTTGACTTTGTAGGTATGAAGTCAGCATCTTTTCTCAACTTTTCAGCCACCACCATAATTGCATCATGTTGTTTTGTTATCCTTGGCAGTTATGTGATAAAATACATTGATATGGTTTCCCACTTCCATATAGAATAGAAATTGGTTGTAGTAAACCTGTAGGATGTCTGTGTTTAGCCTTGACTTGTTGACACTCAATGCATTTGACAATATATTCTACAATTTCCTTTTTCATTCCAGGAAAATAATGCAACTTCATTGTTGGTGTGATCATCTTTTGATAGCTTGGGTGGCCTAAATAGGGTATGTTATGAAGTTCATCCATGATGAGCGTCTTTAATTCTATGAAGTTGGGAATGTACAACCTATCCTTTTACATCAACAAACCATCCTTCATCATTTTATATCCTTCACATTTTTGTCCCACAGGTTCTTGTTGCAAACATTCTTTAATATGCACAAAGTACTCATCAATGTGTAAGTATTCCTTTATTTTGGATTTCAAATCAGATTAAAATGTGTTGATTGATGTCAAGTGAATAAGATACACTCTTTTGTTGAGAACATCCGCCACTCTCTTTTACTTACCTTTTGTATTCTTTATCTCAAAGTCATATTTTCTGATAAGGGACAACCATCTAGCCCATCTGAAATTCAAGTGAGGCTGATCGAACAAATATTTTGTCCAATTGTGATTTGACATCGACACAATATACGACCAAGAAAGTAGTGATGCCACATATTCAATGTGTGAATTATGGATGCATGTTCCAGGTCATGAGTAACTCAATTTCTCTCATGCTCATTCAACTTCCTAGACTCGTAGCTTATCACATGATCATATTGCATAAGAAACCCACAGATTCCTTCCTTATAGGAAGTTTTTCACACCAAGAAATATTTATCTAGGTTTGTAGTTTTCAAAATTGGTGCATTGGTAAGGAGGTACTTTAGTTGCTAAAAACTTTCTTTGTATTTTTCTGACCATACAAATCTTACTCCTTTTCTTTGCAACAATGTTATCGGATTATGAATATTGGAGAATCCTTGGATGAATCTATGGTAAAATCCTACCAACCCCATAAATGTCCTCACATCCATCACATTCTTCGGAGTGGGCCAATCTATGATTTCCTTTATCTTCTCCAGGTTCACGACAATTTCCCATTTTGAAATCACATTACCTAAATAAGAAATCTGATTTTGATAGAATTCACATTTTCTGAATTTAGTATACACTTGATGCTTCCTCAACACTTGCAACACTATTCTAAGGTGCTCTTCATGCTCCTCCTTAGAGTTGGAGTAGATGAGAATATCGTCAATGAAAACTAAAACAAACTTATCCAGGTGTTTTCTCATAACACTACTCATCAAACACATGAAGGTGGATAGTGCATTGGTGAGTCTGAATGACACCACTATGAAATCATTATGTATGTATCTTGTTTTGAATGTTGTCTTGTGGATGCCCTCATCCTTGATTGTAGCTTGATGATAACCAGACTTTAAATAAATATTTTAAAATACAATAACCCCTCTTAGCTGATCGAAGAAGTCATTGATTTATGGCAATGGATACTTATTTTTCACTGTTACTTTGTTTAGCTATCTGTAATCAATACATAGCTTGAGGGTATAGTCCTTATTCTTCAAAAACAGTGTTGGTGCTCCCTAAGGGGACACACTTGGACTGATATATCCTTTGTATAACATTTCCTTCAATTGCAACTTCATCTCTACCAGTTCAAGGGTGCTAATCCTATAAGGAACATTGGATACATTCATATCTCATGGCATGAGATCGATTGAGAAATCAATGTCCTGTTTATGAGGTAGTATTGGTATCTCATCTAGAAACACGTCCCTAAATTATTGAAGCATTGGATAGAATTTGATTGTTGGTCACTTATTTTCTATTGTTTCCAACACATGGGCACCATACATTTGGTATCCTTTCCTAGAGTAATTCTTCAATTGTAATGATGAAACTTGCCTTATGGAAATAGGCTTCGAAATTCCTTCCACTATTCTAAAGTTTATGTCATCATCCATGCATTCAAAATTTTTATTATAGCATTCTAACTTGAATTTATGTGATTCTAACCAATCCACGTCGATCATAACATCATATGATCCCAAGGGAAATACATTTAGTGTTTCCAACATTTGTAGCCCATTCATCTCTAACATGCATGCTTCCACCATCTAACTTACCTTTCTTTTATTCCCTATATCTAGATGCACTAACCATGAATTCTTGGGCTTATGCTTATGGAGAACACAAGAGTCAACAACTTGTGGTGAAACATAGATAAGGTTAGATCTAGAGTCAATCAAAATGGAAATAGATTTCTCAACAATCTTATCTTCTACTTTCACCACCGATGTCTGGTGTTTTCTTGCCGATCTTCTACAAAAACACAAGTTTGAAGAAACGTCCTTGATATGTCATTAATTTTTTTATCTTCTTGAATGTTATAAGCCCTCTTATTTTTTCTTTCCTGTGGGGACAATCTTGGAGTAAGTGTTCTTCTTCACATCTCCAACATTTTAGTAGTTATTTCCATTGTTCCCTAGTATTCTCTCTAGATTCTTCTACTATCTTGATGCCACTCTGCATGGGAAATATTTTTGGTCTATGCTTGGATTATTTATAACAATACTTTTCCTTTGAGTTTGTGTATTTGAGAGTTCTTGGCTCATCAAAATTAATACTATATTTTTTAGGATTGATGAAATCCATTGCGAAAGAACTCAATTTTCACATTCTCATCTCTGATATACCTCAATAGATCTAAACATTTGTTGACATAGTCATCCATTATTGATCCAGAATGATCCCCACAACTGATCTAATCAAATAGTTTCAAATATTTTTAAGCCACCACATGGATTCAACATGGTGTCCAAATCCCAAGTAATGTGGAGGTTGATTAAAAACAAATTGAAAAATTTTCACATCATTCTCTAATTTGAGCACTAAAGATGAAGGGGCAAGATGGCTGCTAAAGGGAAAGCCACTGTATCATGCCAAAAAATCAATGCAAGACGTGGTCACTCATGCACCTTAATGATCTATGTTTGTAGATATTCTTCTTTTTAGATCGCGACACCTTTGGTATGGTTTAGTTTTCCTTGCAGGCCTCTAGGTTCAACAATGTGTTTGGAAATGATATAAAGAATAGGTGCATCATAGAAAAATGTAATAATTAACACTCCATCCATCCATACTTCCTTTCTATATCTATATTGATTTATTTCCACCTCACAACTCAAACGCTAACTTCACTTTGAATCAGTTTTAGATCCATATCGTGTTTAGTGGAAATAACATCTCCTTTGTGGATTAGTCGTGGGATTTTTCCAATGTTTTATGGTGCCATCTCCGCTAATGCATGAAAGTTCCCACATTATGGAAGAAACAGATGAACCATTCAAAAAATGAGTCAAGATATCCCCCACACAAGTCATCAAAGCCATTGATCTTCCCTTGCTGCGATAGATCATATAATTTGAAAGGAGAATCCCATTTATTGGGAGAATAGGTAATAAAATGTTCATTTTTATTGCAGGAAGAAGCCATAGAAGGTCAAGGAACCCATTCTATTATATTCCTAGAGGACATCGTAGATTTTTTTTGCAGATTGATGGCCATTATTTGATGTAAAGAGGTGAAATGATGCATTTTTCATCCTTCTTAATGGATCAATTGATAATTTGAAGAGGAGCCAAAAACGTATCCCATATGGGTGAACTTTGCTATCATTTGTTAGAGTATTTATTGTGTTATTTCAGTTCTTGTTTTAAATTTTAGTCTTAAAATATTGGATTTTAATCAATTAAACCAATTTTTAACGAAATTATGGGAAATTGAGAAGCTTCTTATAAGAATCTGAATTCATGGTTTTTTTAAAATGAAACCTTTAACAATAATTTTGGATCGAGTTTGGTATCAAAGTATGGTTTATTAGGGATTAAATCATATGCTTATTTGGATTTGGACAAGTGTTTTTATTGAATTCTAACTAGGTCTAAGCTCAAGCAGGGAGAAGGTTCGCTTGAAGAGTACAATCCTAAAATTGGTTTGAGACATGCATTCCAAAGGAAAGCAATGGAATCTCCAAAGGAATAAAACCCCTTCAAATATTAAGCGATGTTTCGAAAAGAATTTTTGGAGGTTAAAACCATGGTGGAAAAATTATATAAGGAATCAAAGAAGAATGAAGAAGACCCAAGTCAAAGTAAAGGAGAGAGAGGTGGTGGCGACCCTCCTAAAACCCCTCCATCTCCATCCTCTCCTTGAAGTTCAAGTTCCTCTTCAATTATGTAGAAAAAAAAACTAGAGAAAGTTGATTCTATTTTTTCCACATCTTGGTTGAAATTAGACGTGAAATTTGACTTGCCAATGTATAATGGAGAGCTTAGTGCAGAGAAATTAGATCATTGGATCAAGAAAATTGAAGGGTATTGCAGTGTTTGTGAACAAAGAAGAAAAATTCCAGCTAGCTACTCTTCAACTAGGACATACAACACTGATATGCTGGGAGAGTAAGCATAAAGAAGATATTCTTAAGAAATATAAAATGATATCTTTTTGGTATGAATTTATAGCTACATTAATGAACCAATTTTATCCTTTAAGTTATATGCAACACAAAATAATGGATTGGAAAAATTTAAGGAAAAATAAAAGATAGAATGTGCAAGACTATACTTAAGAGTTTATAAAGAGGGCATTAACATTGGTAATTCCTGTAACATCCCCATTATAATCCCCAGTTTAATTAATTCTTAATTTAGATATTATGTGTGGCTATGACCAAACGATGTATATGCAAATTGTATTTTCGAATTTTAATAATAAAATGTGATGCCAACTACTAGGGGATATGGACAGATATGGGGGATGATTAATTGACAAGAGAGGGGAGGGTCTAAGAGAATGTCTAAGAGCGGTCCAAGTGGTAAATAACCATGTATATTAATTCAACCCACTTCCTAAAATTACTGTTGGTATATAAACCTTCTGATTTCTAATTGAGTGTCCCCAAATCCAATCATTGAATGCATGTAAGAGGGTGGGTGTGAGAAGTCACATCCCATAGTTATTGGGAGAACGGGGGCTGAGTACAAGTATCTTGGGGAAGTTTTTGAGTCAAGAAATCAAAACAAAGGAGATGGAATTCATATGGGCAGTTACAACAATTTTAGATAGTCATTTTTTTTGGCATGAACAATAAGCAGAGAGTAGAAAATTAGAGGTTGGAGCTGGAGAAACCATGGAGGGAAAATTTTAGAGCATGTTGGAGCGTTTTTGGAGGATATTTGGAGAAAAATACTGAAGATCTAGGTTTTCATGCTTGAAGAGTGAAATCCTATGTGAGTTGCACTGTAACAGTGAGTGTTTTATATTGTTGTTGGTAGTTTTCCTAGCAGTGAGCTCCCTTGAGTTTCCCAATAGAGAGATTATTGGTTATCTATGCCAAAGAGACCCTGATAAACTAATGAGATGCCTGAGGAACTGCTATCAACGAAGGGGTACATTCCTTGTGTTGGGCAGGTTGAGAGGAAGAGAAATGGTGGAAAATCGAGATATCTATAGGAGAATACCAATGGGTAGTGGGATTGTTGTGTTGTGAGTGGAAAATGAGAGACCACCCTCTTTTGTAGAATTCTAGCCCCATCTCACCGGTGAATTGCTATTGATATTTGGAACAAAAAGTATATGGGTGGGTGGAACGTCTGTCCCAAGAAACTGGTTGCACAACTATTTGGAAAAGATAAGTGTTTTATTTGTTTTCTATATTGCATTATGAGTTTTAACTGTTGTGCATGAACTTTGTGTATAAGACTGGTTTATATGTTGTTGTAATGAGTTATTAGCTGCATTCATGTGTGATTTTTAGTATGTTGTAGCTATAATTAACTAATGGTATCAGACAATAGTTAAATCTATGTGTAATTCATAGCTGGTAAGCTACATGAAATTAGTTAGCAAAAAAAATTAAATTTATGAGTATTTTTGCATGTAATGGACCTAATATGGCCAGAGAATGTTATATTATGGCATTAGAGCTTCTAGTTCAAACATTGGACTTATATGGGCCAATAACTAGTGCAAATTTGGGAAAATTCATCATTACAGATTGCAATCTCTAATGAATTTGAGGGAAAAATGAAGAAAATTAGAGTTAAATCCCCAAACTTGTGAGCAAATTCGAGTTTTAAATGCCCATAAATGTCTAAGAGGTTTTTATGGAGTAAATATGTAGAGTTGCAGAGTTAAAATTTGACCTAGAAGGTCGATTTGTGTTTTAATTGCCACTATAGAATTGGGTGAAGTCTTATGGATTGATGGCTGAGATCGTGTTTGATTTCAAGATCAATAATCTAGATTTGTTGTAATAGATTTAAAAACTTATAAGGTTTTTAGAGTTTGGAAAGGTCTATCAGATCAATGACCATGATTCATTTTCAGAGGTTTGTGAAGTGGATGAGATCGATGGTTTGGATTCATTTTTGGCGATTTGGAAGTTGGAGAAGATCAATGGTCAAGATCATTTTGAATGGTAGATTGACGATGCAAAGTCATCTAGGATTTGGTTGAAATTTATAAGTGTTGGAGTTGGCCAACATAATTCGTCGATGGTCGATGGTAGGGTGGAACAAATTGACAAAGTGTTTAAGTCACCAACAAAAATCGTCGACGACTAATGGTCGGGTTGGTCATTTTGGCAAGGTGTTTTCTTGGTAAGAGGAATCACTGATTCTTGATGATCGCGTCAACCAATTCGGTGAGGTGTTTGGTTCATCCAAGGGAAATTGACGATGGACAATGAATAAAAGAGGAGGATGATGTGTCAATCCATGTCAACATCCATGTGTCATGTCATGTCAGCCAAGTTGACACCTTAGGATGATATGGCATGACATGTAAACATCCATGTGTCATGCCATGTTAGCATAGTTTCCACGCCATCCAATAGATGGTCGATGGATGATGATCAGGTCAGACGAATTGTAAGGAGTTTCATCCACCAATGAAAATCATCGATGGTCGATGACCGATGGTCAGGTTGACTAGTTTAGCGATGTATTGTAAATTAGTTGCTAAAGGGAAGAGTCGATGACCGACGGTCGGGTCGACCATTTTAGAAAAGTGTTGCGTGCGTCCAAAGGAAAACACCAATCAACGATAGATTTCATATCAATGACCGATATTTCTCCCAATTTTGAGATCGACAGTGCAAATTAAATTGTTTTTATAACAATAAACTGCCAATTTGTCTACAAAATATTATAGTTTTTGAAGGTCATAAACTTGCGAGGCGATTTTGAGGTCCTAAACAACATTTTTAGGAGTTCTATTTTTCAAGATTGTAAGTGCCATATGAAGCACATATAATCTTTATAGCTTAAATAAAAGAGCTTGAGGAGAGATTTCAAATGAGCTATTTTGTTCGCAAAACAAAACTTGTATGAGAAAGTTACAACTGAATCAATTAAGGTAAAATTTTGGCCCCAATTTTTTTCCAAAGGGAATAATTCCTTGCTCAGAAGTCCGTTTGGGGCATAGGAGTTGTCTATGGTAATATTGTGAACCATAGAAGAAATCCATGGAGCCAAATTTGGAATATAGGTATGTAAAAATGTGCAAGAGAAAAAAGACACATGTAGCATACATGGGTAAAATGAGAAAGACAATATAAAATTCTTCAGACCATAACTTTCAGCTCAAATCTTGGATTTGAGTAAACAAATAGTTGCTCGAAAGGTATTAAGGAGGAGAAGACATATATCCACCTAGAATTTTGAATTGGACACTAAATTTTTTAGAAAGTAATAAATTAAATTCCGCAGTTGTAAGTGAGTGGAAATTGTAGTTGGTAAATGTTGTAACTTTTCGCTCCGAACTTTGAATGAGGCGTGAGTATATCTGTTGGAGAGGTGTTTCAAAGAAAAATGTGTCTAAGGAATCATATTTTGTCTATGGTAATATTGTGAAGGGTGAACATAGACATCCAACATGGTTCTTACAACCATAACCCATTCTAGAATGGAAGTGGAAAGTAGTCACAGTGTATTTTATTACTAAGTTTCCCAAAACAATGAAGCAACATGATTCCATCATGGTTGTGGTGGATAAATTAAATAAGGAAACACATTTTATTCTTGTGAAGACCACAAACAAGGCAACAAATATTGCAGAGATCTGCATGAAATAAGTTTCTAGGATACATGGAGTCCCTAAAGAAATAACTTCATAAAGAGATCCAAAGTTTACATATAATTTTTGGAAAGGTTTGTTGAAAGGATTTGGGAAAAATCTAAATCTTAGTACATAATATCACCCAAAGTCAGATGGAAAAAATAGAGGACTAACATAATAATTGAGGACATGCTCAAAATGTATGTGATGGACCAACCATCAAAGTGGGAGGATTATATCCACTGAGTTGAATTTTATTACAATAATGGGTATCAAGACTCATTAAAAATGAGCCCGTTTAAAGAATTGTATGGTAGGAAGTGTAACACACTAGTGAGTTGGAATAATCCAATAGACAAAGTAGTTATTGGGCCAAATTTATTGAAGGAAATGGAAGAAAAAATGGAAAATATCAAATAGAATTTAAAGGTTTGCCAGGGTAGGTAGAAAAGTTATGTAGACAATAATGTAGTTTTCAGATATTTTAAAGTGGGTGAACATGTGTTTTTAAAAGTGAATGCGAAAAGAAGATCACTAGGATTAGTAAGTTTCCCAAAGTTGGCAACAAGATATTGTGGGCCTTTTGAAATATTAGAAAAGATAGAGCCAGTTACATACATGCTAGAATTTCCTTCATCCATGAGAGTGCATAATGTATTTCACGTGTCATTTTAAAAAAAATATGTGCCTGGACCTAACCACATATAATTGATTGGACTGTGATCTAGGTGGAACACAAAGGGGATTTCTGGGTGGATCCAGTACACATTTTGGACTAGAAATTCAAAGTTCTCTGGAACAAAGACATAGGGTTGGTAAAGGTTAGATGGACATGCTACGGTCCTAACAATGCAACATGGGAGCATGAATAAACCATGTGAGAACAATACCCACAAATTTTTGACAAATTTGAAGAAAACAAAATTTAAGAATGCAAGACTCCATTTTGAGCAACTAGAGTTCTGGAACCACATCTCAGAGTCCTATCTAACCTACAATGGGGGGCCTAAAAAAAATGGTACAACCTGATTGGATAAGAGCAGTAAAGAAGGTACATTCCTTGGGTCAATGGGTTGAAAGAAATAAGAGATTTTGGTTGGAACTGATGTTGGAGTTGTAAAATTGCATAATTTCATTTCTTAGTATTGTGATGTAAATTTGTATATGTATATCGACATAGTGTGCACCAAGGAAAACATACAACTATAGGGGATGGAGAATGTAACGTTCCCACTATAATCCTCAGTTTAATTAATGCTTAATGTAGATATAATGTGTGGCTACGACTAAGCGATGTATATGCGAATTGTATTTCTGAATTTTAATAATAAAATGTTATTCCAAATGCTAGGGGATATGGACAGATATAGGGGATCATTAATATACAAGAGATGGGAGGGTCTAAGAGAATGTATAGGAGGTTTCCAAGTGGGAATTACCCATGTATATTAATTCATCCCACTTCCTAAAATTAATATTGGTATATGAAGCTTCTAATTTCTGATTGAGTGTCCCCAAATCCAATCATTGAATGAATATAAGAGAGTGGGTGTGATAATTCACATACCATAGTTATTGGGAGCATGGGGGATGAGTATAAGAAGCTTGGGGAAGTATGTGAGTCAAGCAAGCAATACAAAGGAGAGGAAATTCGTATGGGAAGTTACAACAGTTTTAGATAATCAATGTTTTTGGCATGAACAATAAGCAGATAGTAGAAAAGAAGATCTTGGAGCTAGAGAAACCATAGACGGTGAATTATGGAGAATTTAAACTTAAATTTGCAATCACCTCTATGTTCATAGATGAGGTAGAGTTAGATGTCACACCACTTTATATTTGTGGAATTGTTTTGGGAATTCCTTAATCGTATGGTGGGAAAGATATATTCTATAGGGAGGAGAACACATATCATCTTACAAAGGATGGGATTGATTATATTGTAAAATCCCATCATGTGAAGACTAAATTGTCTCTTGTTACTATAAGACAAATGAAAAGGCTTGTAAATGCATGCAAAAGATTTGTACTCATGATTGTATAAGCTAAGGATGATGATAAATCCAAAGTTTTCAAAGGGTGTGATAATAAACATAAATATGAATTAGTTAATATTATTTCTAACCATGATGATGTGTTTTAGGAACCACAAGGATTACCTCCAATGAGAGAGACACAACATGATATTTTTCTGGATCAAGATGCACCTATTCATAACATTGACATTTATAGGTTATATGTGCTTGAATATGAATAAATAAAGAAGAAAGTTCATGAGTTGCCAGAGAAAGGAGTCATTTGATCAAGTACTTCTCCATGTGGTTCATCCATTGTGTTGGTACCAAAGAAATACAATAAATTGTGTTGGCTCGCTTGCACGTGTGCTTATTAATGATGGGGGGTTGATGACCCAAGGTTCATCCATAGTTGACTAAAAAAAAACCCAAGGCATCAACATATCAATCCTCAGTCAAATATTGAAGAAGGTCTCACTCGAGACACCATGAGAATCATAGAGACCATCTGGTCTTGTGTCAGTGATGAAGGTTTAATTACATAGGGAATCCATTTAGGTTGACACTCATACATTCCATTGTGTTATGCTTAAAAAATAAAAACATCTAACAATAACACATATATTCATCAGACACATGATCAACAAATCATAGGAAATAAATCATTGCAACATTTATTATATTCATTCAACCAATCACATACATGTACCAATAGACTCATCAATTAACAAAGACAACGCCTTGTGCTCTTATATATTTTCATAGTAGTTCATTGCATGGTTCCATGCACTTTCTCTTAGACTCCGTAGGCATTACAAAACCATAATCACAACCATACACCTTAAAAAACATGAGCTCAAAGTGAGCCCAAATACATCGGCCACAACAATAGTGATCCCCGCAAAAAAAATCAACAACTGACTAATCAACCAACGAACTACTTCTCTATCATCGTTTCTCCCTTTTGTTTTCTTCTTTGCTTTGGAACTCTATCAATTTTAGTTCTGCTCCACTCTCTCTATTAACTTTTATTCCCACATGCTTCTATCACCCACATGTAGTACACGTAGCTTGTTTAGAGTCATGGTAGTATTAACTACCTTGCCATATCATCCCCTTACTACTCCACGATCTATCGTGTTTCCTGAAGTAATCATTCAAGAAGATTACCCGAAGATTCCTTTCTTGATTTTGGTGTGCATGCAATATCTTCTTGGTTTCTATCATGCATATTAGAACTCAAATTCAGACTAGTGCACCTATTAGAATTCAGAATGATGTCACAATTGATGCCATCCACTATGTATCTACTGGTGTGCATGCAAAACTGAAGTGCGTGCACAATCTCTATCCAAAAAAATTGGGTGAAAACATGCTCCCACCACTATTATTTGTCTCTTCCTTGAGCTAATGGCCTCATGGAGTAACTGACACAACAGAAGGAACCATCTTCATAAGTTCTTGAAGGAAATACTTGAATTTATTATCAGATTCATTGAGGGTATCATGAAGTTAATGGGTAATCTAAACGACCTTATCTGTATCGACCATTGTAACTTGAGAAGTTGTTAGGTCCATTGTCTCCATCTTCTTGATCATAAAGGTGACGACAAGTTGTGTGGCCGTCAATCGAGTATAAAATATGAGGAAATTCTCATCTACATCAGTAGATAACTATGAAATGGTTTGATACTCTGTATGTGCTGCAATAATCTCTTTAGTTTTAGTCATGATAGCTATCATCATATCTTGGCACTTTCCTAGAGGTAAAGAAGCCAAAATACTCTTTTGTTGGGTGACCTTAGCTTCTGTTGCACAAAATAAGTCATCAATAGAAATCAATTCAAGGGTATTATGCGGATGGTTCCATAAGGTGAAATTGTATTTGACCACTCTCGAAAAAGTCTTCACTCTATTATCGTTGTCACAGATGGTGTCTTTGGATAATGCAATATTGTTCTGCAAGTATGTCTCCTATGGTGTTGTCTGTTGAAGCCACACACATAGTGTTGTATTCTATGATTCCAAATATTGTAGATGAGCCTTTAAAACTAAGAGTTTGATAAGGGGGGGAACGTCTTGAGTATCTTATGAGGTTTTCAGTACCTACACATACAAGTTGTTGACCAACCTCAAGAGGTCAATGATGAAAACAAGTCTCTCATCATACTGAATCTTTATTTTGTTTGCTTGGACCACTGGGTTCTTGGAGTACTGGGCAGTTAGAAAGATGGGTGCAACAAACAAGGTGGAATTTACTACATCCTCTTCATGCCCTGGTGGTGGTTTCCATAAAATCATTCCCAACAAGAGGATGAACCAACTATAATGAAGCTCCTTTCCCATGTCCTGAGCATCCAAACAATTGTCGATAAACTTTTTCATCAAATACTAATCCCAAGCCATATGAACTCTTCCATCACATTGTTTAGTAGCGACAATGACCCCAAGGGTGCATTTTTTCTTTCAACACTTCTGTATGAATTTGCAGGCCAATTTATGTGTTGTGAATCTCATGACTGAATTTTTAATTTTGGGGATTACCAGCCTGCGTTGTCCCCTGTGTGTCCCAAACCGAGCATAAGATTCCTCTTGTGCTGCGTATTTGGCCTTGATGGCAACAAATCGATCCTCACTAGAAGTGGGAAGACTCAAAACCTTGTGCATCGTATCATGGTCAATGGGGTAATGCTTGTTCAACCATAGTTACCCACCATGTAGTCTCATGAGGAGGAAGCAAACACATGCATGAAYTATTGGTGCTTGAYCRAAATGTGGGAAATTGAGTAAYGTAAGGATGCCAAATGTAGCATCCSCAACATCCAACTGCTGGGATATGTCACACTTAA
>SNQJ01S0097433.1:40949-70665 GCA_010110895.2 Picea sitchensis
ATAGACAAAGATATTAATAAATCCTAGTATAATATGAACTGATAATTATTCCAAATCCTACCTATCCTAATTATTCTTATTTAAACCCTTGACAAATCCTACCTAAATCTAGTCATCAATTCAATACAAAACATTTATTTTACGATGAATTTCTAAAACATAACTATGGCATGCCTAGCTTGGGTATGGTCTGGGAAACATTAAAATCATTAAAAGTAGGCTCTAGTGCCCACCTACCAAAGTTGCATTAATGGTGACAATATTCAACTCATATATCAACTGGAAGGCTCTCCTTAGCTTTGGTTATGATTGGCAAGGATGATTTCAGGGAAAACTTGTTGCTGTCTTAGAACTGAAATATAATCGGCTTGGAATTTTCTATGTCATTCACAGAGAGCACCATGAAGACACCATTAAGTACTTTGCAACGGGGTACATGCAGATCAAGTGGTCATTTTCTTACAAGATGTTACCAACCAACCTGCTGGGACGATTTGGAGAGCCATGCAAGCTGTTATGAATGAGGAAATGACAATTCTGAGAAGTGAGAATTAGACTTACGAGGTGCACAGAGGAAGAATGTGATCAATGTGGAGTCTGTGACTGGTGAGATGTTTGCAAAGTGCCGGGAATTGCTCCAGTCCTTTTCTCTGCTATATGTCATTGTTCCATTGGAGCAAAAGGATTGTAGAAACATAATTGCTATGGGATTTCCTGCTGGTAACATCAGTTTAGGTATCTTTGATATCTGGAAGGTTTTTATCGAAATCATATGGAAAGGGTTATGGATTTTTCTTCTTTACCTCAAGTTCTACCCCACTGTTGAAGAATCCATTGCATACTATAACCAGAGATGATGTATGAGATGGAAAGGGTTTTGTTCCTCTGAGCCAAATTCGTTGTATTGTTGGATATCAAGCTCTGAGACACGCTCGTGCTATCCTATCAAGCCTTAATTATGAGATTGTATATCATTAGGGGTAAATATGGTGCTAGCAGACTGTAAATAAACTCTTTGTCTGGATTTGTTGTTGAAGATATGATCTGAACACACAAGAACTCCTATGTTATCATGCTAGGTTCCTCATGTATGATTCTGAAAAGGTGATTGGTTGCCTGTACAAAAACTTGAATGCGCTACTCTGACAGGTTTTATGCTGCCAATCTAAGCCTCCAGACTGTTACTTGTAGCATTTCTAGCCCCTAATTTTCTATAATATGAACAGAAATGGCAGGATTGGTGGAAAGGGGGACTTACACGTTCCTAAAAACAATAAAATAAGACTAGGAGAGCCAAATGAATTGGAAGTTTCATGTTAAAACTTTCATTAGAGATGAGATTATGGATTTGTAAAATCTATAAATAGATAATCTACTTTTATTAAGTAATTTATTAGATAACTCTAAACAGAATATATTGATTCAAAACTAATTAAAATCCCATAGGTGCACTAGTTCTACTAGCTAGAATGCCATGTGGATAGCATCATCCCTATTATGACCAAATCATTTACTTGTTATAAAATTAATTCTTCACTCTAGGGTGCAAGTCATTATGGATTATTATGATAAAATATACGTGCATGCAATAAGTCAGATATAACCCAAAACCATGCCACATGCAATTTTTTTTCCGAGAAAAAAACATAACTTTATTTCCAGAGAAAACAAAGTTACATTCCTTAGGTGCCAGGACATAGCCCAATCTGTCCCTGGTGGAAAATACCCAAAAGTTACATTCTTTAGGTGAACAGATATGGATATGCAGTGCCCGATCTGTCACTGGTGGAAAATACCTAAAAGAAGCCTATTCGTCAAAAATGTCATTTTTGATATGTAGGGATGTGTTTCAACGAGATGATTTCTATTGTAGTGTTATCAATTTGGTAGCTTTCTGCCCCACAATGCAAGTGAGGGGATAAAATACTATGTTGTTGCACTTGCAGAGGTAGAGAATGAAGGAAAAACAACAGAAATGTTGAAAGTTCCAAAGATACATTCTTTAGGTGAACGGATATGGATATGCAATGCCCGATTTGTCACTGGTGGAAAATACCCAAAAGAAGCCTATTAGTCAAAACTGTCATTTTTTATATGTAAGGACGTGTTTCAACGAGATGATTTCTATTGTAGTGTTATCAATTTGGTATCTTTCTGCCCCACAATGCAAGTGATGGGATAAAATACTATGTTGTTGCACTTGCAGAGGTAGAGAATGAAGGAAAACAACAGAAATGTTGAAAGTTCATATTAAATCTAATTCTTTCAGTTAGTAAATTAGGTTGTCACCTTTTTGAGTTTTGCAATGACTAGGATAAGGGAGGAGAGAGAAATAAAAATCACATCAACCTTCATGAGAACCTAAGTAATGGGACATGGCCCCTAGGGGTGTTTTGTTCGTATTCTGTGTGTCGAACACATGGCATACTAGGACATGTCCTAAAACAAGACATGTGCCAAACATGTGTTGGACATGTGCCCTAGACGTTTCCTACCTGTTCAACTCTGAAAAACATTTTGTCATTGTTATTTTCTCACTTTCAACTAGATGGAAAGAGCTCTTACAATCTCTCATTGTGCAGGTGAAGGGTAAAATTGAGATTTGAAGGGATTCCAAGTGTTTTGTCAATGTTCTATTTTCTAAGAAAATTGGATCTTTATGTCCATATTTCATTTTCAGATTTTAATATATATAATTATTTTGAATATATATCTATATATAACATCCGGCCCCTCCATGTCCCGCTTCAAATATGCTGCATGTTGGATACTTGTATTTCCATGGTGTCCATGTCCCGTGTCCTTGTGTCATGTGACTTAGGTGTTGAGAACACATGAATTGTCACAAGCATTCATTGACCTAAGTAGTCCTTATTGCAAGGACTTTCTAATAAAATATTCATAATGATGACCTTGTGACTTAACTAACAGCCCACTTATAAAGTAATGGTGCATTCAAATCATTGTATAATAATAAATTTGTTAGTTGCATCTATAAGGTAATAAAAGACAAAAGAGACTACAAAATAGATATAACATAGTGACTATTTTGGGGCAAACGCTCCTGAGTTTTTCATAATGACCTCATGACTTAATTCACGGCCTACTCATAAAGTTTCGATTTGTTCACATCTTGTTATACGCTATAATAATAATTTCATCAATTTCATGTGTAAATCACTAAAAGACAAAATAGACCAGAAGACATATATAACATTTTGACTATTTTGGGGCTAATAGATTATTGGTAGCAGGTCTCTTCTCCTTATTACCAGTTACTGTTAAAAATGTATTTAATGCCATTGAATAGAAAAACTATAATTGTGACTTAAACTAACATAGATCCATCTTAAATCCGGGATCTATCAAGCACCAAGAGGAATCAAATTTCGTAAGGTGTAATTTTTTCTTATTATTTAATACAAAGGAATTAACATTTTATATGTTGTCATATGTAAGTATGTAGTATATATGTGTGTGTGTATAATATGTGATGGTGCATGTAATTGTTTTTTATTGAGCCGAATTTATTTTATTTTATTGTTGTTAGTTTTTTTAATTGAGCACAATTTTGTTTTAAATGTAACCTATCTAACATAACGCTAATGTGACAACATCTACTCCATAATGGGATGTAAAGCACCTTGCTACTCTTGGTGTAATGAAGATTGATGTGGGGTATTTAAAATAGTTTTTGTAGAGCTTTAGGCAACTTTGGTCGGTCTACACTCATTGTTGGTGTATTTTTGACATATTTCAAAGGAAATTAGATTCCCGCCCTAGCTCTCTTGATGATTTGTTGTCTAATAATTCAACACACCCTTGTCTAATGAAATACTTCTTAACTCTACATATGGTGATCATTACTTTATGTGGCTATTTTTATCTTGTAACTGTGGTTACTTTGCCTAGTCATGATTAAACAATGTTTTCTTTGTGTGACTATTTTTGTCTTATAACTGTGGTTACTTGGCATAGTCATGATTAAACAATGTTTTCTAAGGCCGTTTTACTCTCAAGAATAGAGGGTAGGGAGGTGGAGGTTGGGCATTTTTAGAGGGTGTTAGATGTTCATTTCCTTTGATTTAATTTGTACCTATTTCAAACAACATATTAAATCTTGATTAGCTAAGGTTCTATCACCTTATTGAGCTCAACTTTTTGTTGTTCTCTTTGATGTATATCAAGTGATTCCGATTTGACTACATATTTAAGAGTTCTTATTTTTCCCTTTTCAGGCATTGGATACACTTGGCTCAATAAAATGGAGAATTAATAAAAGAGTTCTTGATGTGGTAGATAGGCTTTCAGCAGGAGGAGGTTGTCTTGCAGACTTGATTGATGAGGAGGGATGTGTTGTATTTTATTTTTTAGTATTTTCCAAGGATTTTAAATGGATTGTGATGTTCTATACAATAGTATCAATGATTTTACATACTTGAGACAAATGTGTAGAAAATGTAGAGATTTGTATTGTTTTTGCATCATCAAGCATGGTTTGTTGATGAAGTGCAAATGGCTTGGCGGGTGCCCATTCCTCGAGAAATTGGATACAAAAGATGAAACATAGATTAAACGCTGGAAATGGTGTTTAAAGAAGGAAAAGGAGACAAATAGTGAGAAGCACTCTCAACGTTGTGATGTAAAATTAAAACTTACTGTAAGATACTCCACATTACTCTTACATCTATCTTACTAGATTTCTACATAAATTCTTGATGCTAGTATGTGATTTCAAGTTATTGTTCTTGCCTAGATCGTGCTGATGGGAAAATGAAGGATGAAGAATGTTTTACTATCCACATAACTTGGATATTCGAGGGCGTTCTTACCCAATGCATCTATATTTAAATCATCTAGGTCCAGACGTGTGTCGAGGACTTCTACAATTTGTTGAGGGTCGACCATTAAGAAAGACAGGGATTTATTGGCTTAAGATACATTTGGACAACTTATATGGTGGTGGTGTAGACAAATATTATTTTGAGGGCCGACTAACATTTGTTATCGAAAAATGATATGAAAAAAATGACTGTGATGTTCAGCCACTTAATATATCTACTACACAAATTAACTGTGTATATGACAATTAACATTGGTTGTTATTTGAAACCAGATGGATTAGTCGCGGTATATAACAAGAACATTGGTTGTTATTTGAAACTAAACTTGGAATATATATGTGTTGTATATCTATAGGCCAACCGCTATAGTTGTTGGAAGTATTTAAATTTTGTCTTTTTCACCCCTTGTTCTGACCGAGTATTTGGATATTGAATTTTACATGGTTTGGCATTTCAAATGTCTTGGCATGAGATATTATGATCTTTATATCTGGAGTCCATATTTGTTATGGTTGTTTTGAATTGCTACAATTTCCATTCTATGAATTTGCTCTTCAGCCAATGTATATATATATAGAACACTTGCATGCTACATGTAACTTGTTGTGCTAGCCAAAGGATACAAAGCAATACCGGCAATGACTTCAAGTTGTATTATTGATGATATAATTGTTCAACATAATGTCAAACAAATTGTCGAGGTTTCCACGAAGGCTCTGGAATTTTTGTTGCTCAGATATCTCATTCGTATATAGGATCTTGTATTGGGTGGCACTTGTTTCGACGTACCCATGAAAGTACAGTATTATTTTGATTCTATCTAAAAACATGGACTTAATCTCTAGTATATTTTTGTAGTCTTATTATTATGCATGATTTCACTTGAGATTTTTGACTTTAGCTCAACAATTTTGAGTTTGTGTGATAACACACCCGATACATATCCTAGTGATCCTAAACCTCATTAGACAAGACCCCTTTACCATTGGAAGATAGTCCTCCTCCTCAACCAACCTTTCTTAAGATCAATGATATAGATTTAAATATTGATATGGCTAGTATCTTAGGCAAGGTTAATGTACCTGTCCCTCTTAGTATTGATAATGTATTTTTTTTAAATATATACAACATAGTCGCTATTGCTACATATTGGAGTGTCGATCCCATAGCAACCACGCCGGAGATGATACCTCTTAATGTCTCTCTTCCCATGTTCTTAACGCCTCTTCCACCTCCAAGATTGTCGCTACCATAGCAACCACGTCAGAGCTAGTAACTCCCATCGTTGTTGCCAAGGTTACCCTCGATGGACGCTGCTCTTACATGTCCAAGAGTGTTCCATAGCAACCGTGTCGGAGCTAATACCTCGTCCCGCCGGTCTTGCCACCTTCAAAACATCTCTCTGCCACCTTTGAAATGTTCCTCTTTTGCCACCTTTGAAACGCCTCTTGCCGCCCCAAACGCCTCTACTCCTTACCACGTTTGAAATGTCGGTCTTGCCACCTTTGAAGCGTCTCTCTTGCCACGTCTGAAACGTCTCACTTGCCATGTTTGCAACGTCTCACTTTCCATGTTTGAAACGTCTCAATTTCCACGTTTGAAACGTCGGTCTTGCCACATTTGCAACGTCTCTCTTGCTACGTTTGAAACGTCAGTCTTGCCACGTTTGCAACGTCCCTCTTGCAACGTTTTCAACGTCTCAATTACCACGTTTGGAACGTCAGTCTTGCCATGTTTGCAACGTCTCTCTTTCCACGTTTGAAACGTCGGTCTTGACACGTTTGCAACGTCTCTCTTGCCACGTTTGAAATGTTGGTCTTGCCACGTTTGCAACGTCTCTCTTGCCATGTTTGAAACGTCGCAATATAGACGAAAACGTGGTCATCGGAAAAATGACGTCATGTGAAATGACGTTTGAGGGGGTCCGAGGTTTGTCGATCTTCCGACCATAGAAAGTGGCAATTGCGTCGAACGTGCCGTCGAAATTTGACCCAAATGCAGTAGTGCATACAACTGATGCTCCATTAATACCTGTAATTTTATCTTCAAGTGTTGTTCATGTTATTCCCCTAACTGAGAATATATAATAATGTCATCTAAAAATACAGTGAAAAACTTATTTAAGTATTCTATGAAAATACCATTCATCAAACACATGAAGACAACTAGTGCATTTGATAACCCAAATGACACCACTGTGAACTCATAATGCCCATACCTTGTTCTGAAAGCAGGCTTGTTGATGTTTTCTTCTTTAATTCTTACTTGATGATAACTTGACCTAATATCAATCTTGGAGAATATGTTTTCATCTTTCAACTGATCAAAGAGGTCATCGATTCTTGGTAAAGGATACTTATTCTTCACAATTACCTTGTTCAACTGCCTGAAGTCAATGCAAAGTCTCAATGTTCCATCCTTTTTCTTCACAAATAAAACTGGGGAACCCCAAGGTGACACAATTGGGCGTATATACCCCTTCTTCAGAATCTCTTCAAGTTGCATTTGTAATTCCTTCAATTCTGGTGTACTCGTCCTGTAAGGGGTTTTGGATACTAGGGTTGCTCCAGGAATCATATTGATGGAGAAATCAATGTCTCTTTTAGGGGGTAATCATGGTATTTCTTTAAATACATATTCAAACTCTTTTAGGACTGCATAATATTCAATATTTGACACCTTATCTTTAGGTGTATCTTCTATATGTGCTACATATATTTGAAACCCTTTTCTGTAACTTTTCTTTAGCTACAATGCTAAAATTTATCTGACAGTTACTGCCCTGGTAATTCCACGTACTTTCATTAGGTTCCCTTCATCATCCCAACAAGTAAATGCCTTATTATAACAATCGATTATAACATGGTGTTGTTCCAACCAATCCATACCAATTAGACAATCATAGGAACCTAAAGGTATGATGTTCAAATATTCCCTAGTGCTCAGTCCATTCATGTCTAATGGACATGCCTTAACCATCTCATTACTTTTTATTTTAGCTCGAGTAGCAAGATGTACCAACCAAGATTTTCCAAGGTTTCTTCTTGGAAAATGAAATCTTTCCACCATCTTAGGATATATATAACTATGACTAGCTCCTGAAACAATTAAAATAACAATGGTTTAGTTGTTGATATTACCTTCCACTTCAATCATATGTGACTGAAAATCAACTTTCATTTTGTCCAGCGCTGCATAGATCCTAGGTACATTTCTACCCATGTCCTCCACTGTATCAACTTATTGTATATTGTGAATAGTCCTCACTTTTTCACCTCTGTGAGGACAATCTATATACATACGATCTCCCCCACAACCCCAACATTGAATAGGTGGCTTCCTTGGTCTTTTCCCCATTGTCTTAATCATTCAGGGTTCTCTATAAGCTGGTTGTCCTTGAGGATTATTTATGAAGAATGGTGGCTTATTCCCCTTCTTCCTCTATTCCATCTTTTTTTTCTTCTTCTCTTCCCAATATTTTTGGAAAGTTGGCCTTCCTTTATGTTGATCATAAATACATTTAACTTGACTTATGGTATCCTCCAATGTTTTGGGATCATCATATTGTATCTTGTCACTGATAAATGATGTCAACCCACTCAAATACCTCTGAATCTTAACTGGCTCTTCCTTGATGAAAGAAACATACTTTAGTATTTCTAAAAACCTTCTTTCATATTCATCTATGGTCACACTCCCAATCTTGAGTTCAAAGAACTCCTTCATTTTCTTCTCATAGTATCTATTAGTCAAGTATTTCTTTTGAAAATACCTCTTGAATTCTGTCCAAGTAACATTTTTCTCAACAATGTGTTGCACCTGCAAAAATTGGTTCCACCACATGGATGCCTTTCCCTTGAGTTGATAGATGAAAATTCTTCCTTCTGCATGTGAAGAGTAATTATGCAATTGAAAATACTTCCTCGTTCCTAGAATCCACGTCTCTGCATCTTCATCCTTCTTGTGATAACCATCAATTCAGGAGGCTTGATTTTGTTCATTTCTCCTTGTAGCTCATCCACCCTAGACCTCCTCTTATGTTTCCTGACAGGGGATAGACTTGAGCTACTGTGTGCTCTCCTAGTGGAATGCCTTGGGGAGTGATGGAAATGTCTACCAACACTTCTTGTTCTTCTCCTCTCATCATGAGACCTATGACTTCCTAATTTTCTTGAGTCATTCTCCTTATCCATATTATTTTCTATTCTTCCTAAGCTTTCCATTAACTTTATGTTGAAGTCCTCTTGTTGCTCCTTGGATTTCACAAGCCTCTCATTATAATATTATAACTTTGGACATCCTTTTGCAAAATTTTAATGGTATCTACCAAGTTCATGCTTTCTTCCTATCCTTCTCCATGTCCATTTGAGTTTGTACCTTCATTACCCATATTGACATACATACCTCTGATCTCATCTTCCTAGATTTAATCTCCCTGTGCATATTCCATGATTATAAACTCTCTGTTGATCCTGTTTTGATCTAATTGTTGTTAAATCTGAAAAATGTGCAACCAACAAAACTTGTTAGGCTAATTCATTTAACAATTTCATGAAATTATGTACAATTCTGGTTCAATAATGCATCATAATTCCTTCTTCTTATTTCTTGAGAAATTGGCTTCCTAGATCAATTTTCTGGGTGAATAGTTATATTCTACTATCCAAGATCTTTCCAATGCCTTCTTACATGCTCAATTCTAAGTCTTGAGAAGAAAGTTATGGTTATTTGAAAATTGTCCTGTCTTTGAGGGAAATCTTTGTACAGGCGATCTTCTTTCGAGCCGAATTAGCTCTTGGACTTGTGTCGGATCCTCTAATAAAGTAGACATGCCATTTTTATTTCTTTATGCAGGGCTAACAAAACAAAAACATGCAGGCAGTTTTCTTGAAGCCCCTTTTTACCTTAGAATCAAATTTTGGATATTATCCCCTTTACTTCGGTGGAAACCTCAAATGATTGTGGATAGGACCAAGTGCTTAGAAACAAGATGCTATTCGGAGCTCCGAGACTCCGAATATCTGGAGTTTCAGGATTTTTAGGTTCTTAAAACAACACACTCCGAAACTCTTGAACATTGAACTGGAGAATTCCCAGAGAGGAGCTATCCAAAGCTTCGTTACTTCGACACTTCAAAACTTCAAGCTTTGGAGGTTATTACCACAACACTTTCCAATTTCCCCGAATGAAAAATTGGTGAACTCCTAGGGAGGCGCTATCCAGATCTTCGATACTCCAACGCTCCAAAAATTCAGGCTTTGGAGTTNTCTTACCACAACACTTTCAAATTCCCTCAAATGCTGAACTGACAAACTCCCAGAGAGGCGATATCCAAAGCTTCGTTAATCCAACGCTCTTGAACTTCGGTCTTTGGAGGTTCTTACCACCACACTTTCCAATTCCCCTGAACGCCGAAGTGGCGAAATCTCAGAGAGACGCTATCTAGAGCTTTGTTAATCCAACACTCTGGAACTTTAGGCTTCTGAGGTTCTTACCATGACACTTTCCAATTCCCCCGAATGATGAAGTGGCAAACTCCAAAAGAGGCACTATCCATAGCTTCATTACTTCGGTGCTCCAAAAATTTGGGCTTCAAAGGTTCTTTCTGCTAATCACACCCAACTTCCTGAACTGCTAAACGTTGAATTAGTGAAGGGAGGAGATCCACGCTTCACGTGTCCCCGTCAATGAACGACCAAGATTGACTCCGGGATTCGGGACTTTAGGAAAATATCCACTCCATGCAATCACAACTAAATTCTTCTGGAGTGCCAAATCATTGAACCCCTCGATAATCCAACGACTCACACTCTCCTAGTGATCTACGATGGGGATTAACTCCGGTAGTTCGAAGCTTCAGGGATTCAACCACTTTCGAGTGACTACCTCCGGAATCTCTGGGATAGACAAATGCTTAAGGGATACCAATAAATGATCTCTGCTTCACTATGAAATATATGATTGATATCAGTTTAAGGACTCCAGGCTTCAGGGATTTATCCTCCTAGCAACATAAGGACTAAAAAATACCGGAGTGTCGAATATTCAAACCATGAGACATATGACTCATATTCCACGATGGGATCTACGACTAAGATACACTCCACTTTGGACAAGACTTATGGCCTGGGAACCTTGATCGATGGCCCTCATTATCCCATGCTTAGATCCAATGGCTACGATCTGATCTCCTCTGCTGCGCACTTCTTCTCATCTGGGTTTGATCCAACAACCTAGATCTAATCTTGCGGCTCAAATCCATGGCTATTGTGTTTTCTTGAACCTATACACCTCCTGAGATTTTGAACACCGCCAAAGTGTTCTCTCAATGCTCTCCTAGCACTTTGTAACTTCAATTATCTATGAAATTTTGCTTTAGTTTCAACTTGCTTGGCCCATCTTGACTTAGTGTTGAAAATTGGAGTTATAATACCATATTGTATCATCCTCAACATCCGACTGCAAGGCTATGTCACACTTAATTTTTTTTGAACTATATACAAAATTAAAACATACAAATACTCTACAAATACACAAATTCATACAGAGTAATAATAGAAATATGCGTGCAACATACAAAGGAAAAACACATAAAACTAAATGCATAAATAATAATGCAACATGTAGTTTAACACACAATTGGCACTTATCTTTGATAAAAATACCACCAACTGCGTGTAGACCTTCCACGTTGCTCCCAACCTTATACCACATTGCTCAAAAATCTCAGCAGTTGGTCACCCCTGAGCTGGGACTAAACTCCACCCAGGTAAAGGAATTCCTAACGAGGATGATGTATCTCAGAAAAAGGGAAAAACTCTATCCCAGCTGCCAATTCAAACTAAAAGCCTACAATCCATCATTCCAACATGCCTGTCCCACCCCAGGAAATGTGCCCCTTATTTACTCAATAGTCCTTCGACATCCCCATTTCCTTCCTGGGGATTCAACAATGGGTCAGAAAAGAAGTCATAGAGCCCTGTAGATGTAGTCTAGCACCTTCGGGAGATCAATTCTCAACAATTATCTCACTTGAAGGGAATTTCCCATGGGTTTGACAACCCGTCTCTTCAATATCCCATGGGCCTAACAACTCGTTTCTTCAGTCCAACTCCTAATCTAACCAGGTACATGTACAAGCATAGGTATGGGTTTGGTACTGGTTCAGGTACAATACAGGTACAATGATGGTAACAAGAAATTTTTGAGGACAACTGAAAATCTGTTAGTGAAGGAATGGAGGAATGATGGAATGCTGGAAAATGCACTAAGTCCAAACTCTTTGTATGCATGTTCCTAATTTGACACTTGTCATATTGAGAGCTTCTTTGGCCCACTTGTTCCCATCCTTAGAACTTAGGATAAAATAATTATTCATACTTTATACTTTAATAAATATTAGTATAATATTCCTTTTTGGCTTAAGCTCCTTGGCTTAGCCCCTTATCCTCAACTTTTATCCCCCTTTCCATAACTAGTGGAGTTTAGTCCCCCATACTCTTTTTACATGGTTGGTTTGCATGTAGTGATGTGTTTTTCATTAATAATTGCATGTGAATACATTTACATTTACATCACATATATGTTGTCCTTTCTGCATCCCGACTCACCAACCTAAGTGCATTTGTATTTACATTTATAGCTGGGGTTTGACCTAGGGGTATTACACCAAATTTCCATAGGGGCCTCACCAATTTATGAGTAACCAACTTCTCTATACCATCTAATTTATAGACCACACATGCATACTTTTCAAATTTGAGTTGAAGGAATCGATTTGGAACATGCACATTATGATTGACACACTTGAGTAGTGGAACTTTCCCCATATTGGGCCCATGAAACTCAACTCTGGATGACATTACTAGATTTAGAACCAAATATTATTTAATCTCTTTGACTTCTCTCTGGTGTGGGGCTTGCTCGAGGAGGCCATCCTGGTCATTAATGCATGTGGTTTCTTACAGTGCATTCTGGAAGCACAAAGAGACTCCGATGTTCAGAGAGTATGTTTTTTTATTCTCTTGTGAGTGCGAGGATACAAATGAAGGAACACTCTAGAAGCCAAATTTTGGTATATAGAGGGGATAATCAATGAGACATAACACTTTTCTTTCCCAAAACCATTATACTAATAATGTCACATGTCATTTAGTTGGCATTGGAGTTACTTTCCATTCCTTTCTATCAATTGGGTGATAGCCCCTTCTGCCATTGCAATCGAAGTTGTATTTCTCGATGTAGATCCTTCAATGTAGACTTAATGCCATGCTTTCTACCAACCACTATAATTAACTCCTCATTCATTCTAAATTGGGAAAATCATCCTCTTGTCAGTTGCATTAACGACTATATTTATGAAATTGGAGGAAATCGATGCGGTGTAATTGTTTGTCACATCCATCATTATTACCACAAATATTTTTCATCGTTGAATATTTTAGGATGATATGGAGGGTTATATATATGCATGAGTCTTATTCTTCGGGGGGAGTTTCACATGACTCTTGTGCACCACTGCATCAGTGCACCCAATGTTAATTTTTCGCAGTGACCCCTAGCGGGTCATGACACATTTTCACATGGGTCCAACTTCTTGGTTTCCACCATGGAGGATTTACACTATTTTCAATTGTATCTAGGGGAATCCATAGACTTTCCACTATTTCCTTAATCCTGCGCAACTTTTATGTTTTCTCAATAGGGGTTAGAAGGATTGAATGGGTGGACAGGCTCTAAATTACAACATATTGAGTGTTCATATCCATTCTTTTCTCACGTAGCTCGCCCACTCATCTCCAAATAGTTTGAGGAACTAAACAGACTAAATATCCTCCCAACAAAGTGCACTAGGCTTTGAGATATTGACTTCACACACCTTCCTACTGCTTGGCTACCTAACTCCTTTCACAAGAACACATGTATTGATGGAAATCTACCCCCATCCTGAACCTTTCTCTTATTGAATATTCCATAGCTACCCATTCATGGAGATTCTCTCTATGCACTTCCCATAATTGCACAGGTATCCCTATTAACATTGTATCAAGGGAACATACTCGGTGGAGCACATGAATATGATGCATTCAAACAATGAATGCATCCACCAAATATGTCCCATCGATCCAGTAGGATCCAAATTCATATTTGTGCACTTTGATAGTAATTTGGGTGCATCTCCTCATAGAAATTTCATAGATCTTATGCTAACACCTCTCCATGGAATCCTTGAATCAGTATCATATGAATTCACACTCCACCAACTCAACTCCCCATCCATTGTGGGATTGACATAATCTTCCCTACACCCCATGATCTAGTATTTTTTTTCAATAATAGAGATTTTCACATCTTCATTAATTGGATCATTGTATATGTCCCCTTCATTTGGATATAATGGTGAAATCATGTGTAGGATGTCTATCTCACATCACATTTGTCTCTTCTTGATATTCAAAAAAACATTTTTGTTGAAGTCCCAATCAATGCCAAGTAAAGTAAATTATAGAATAGAGTCATCCATGATCTCTATTACTTCAAAGTCTGCTTTTGTTTTCACCCCTTCTATGTTTACTTTGAATTTCTCCAGTTAGCCTTTAGGGTATATTCTGTATTGATTCATGAATCGAAGCTGAATGGGTGACCATAAAAAATTCAACTTACCCATCAAATCCCCAGACTTCTTCATTAATATTTTCATGTCAGATCCTAGATCCAACATGACACTGTCCATCTCATAACTTTCGAGTTCAACCATCATCTTGAATTCTCTTCCTTTGCATTTTTGTTTAATAACCTAGCACACATCCCTTTCTAGTAGGGGGGTTGATATAGATCTATCTATACCTTCTTCCCTCATGCAAGTTGCTAACATTTGCATCAAATTTCAAAAAACATCAGGATCACTTAACAATTTAAAAAAAAAACACAAGAAGTTACTTACTTGGTATTCAATGTCTACTTCACCACCCATGTCATGCAATGCTTCTTCTCACATTGTGCACTTCATATTTTCATGCATGTGTTCCTCGATTTCTGTTTGTTCAGCTCGTTGAAATTATTCTTGTTTTCTAGCTTCTTCTAATTACCATTGCATCATGTGCTATATTTCCATGCACACACGAGATTCTTCTAAAGACCTCTATGTGGTGCATTAAAGTTCTTCATGGGCTCAGGCTTCCTCTAGTGACCAATGTGTTACTCGATGTAATTCCTCATGGATTTTGGCTTCTTCAAGTGACCTTTGTGTCATGTGCTACATCTCTTATCATTCTCTTTCCTCCTCTAGGGCCCTCTTCACATAACATAGAAACTTCTTTTGTTGGAAAACATCAAACTTAGGAGGGGGATGCACTGCATTTCTTATCTTCCCCTCCAGTCTTTGACCTAATATTTCACCATGCTCAAAGTATGATCATGTATTTTCTCCACCTTAGGATTATCACCCGCACATCAACTTCCTCATCCTTCTTTTTATTCTCATGCAGATTTTCTATCACCATGTTACAATGTGCCTACTTCTCTTTCCATTTCTTTAGTAAGTCGAGAAAGTCCAATGTGACATGATCAAGAGCATAGAAATACCCATAGATATCACATAGTTGGTACAAAATATTGACACATGTAAAATATCACAACAATTAAAACAAGTGGGAGGTCTACCTCCACCTCCTCCATATCCTCATCCTTGGTCTCATGCATATTCACCCCTGAGACGTCCTTGATATCCACCACTCTTAGTGCTATCATGGTCATCACCCTTATACTCATTTTAAACCCATAAGACATCATGGGTGTGGTATTGCATCAACTGGAGTGACCTATAGTTGTTCACATAATACCCCATGGATTTGCATAATTCATAGAATGGAGTATGACCTGTCCTATGATATTTCTCTAGTGTTAGGAAGCGTGGTGGTATATGTCCCCACTGTTTGCAAATATTTCACCATTTCATATGAGGCCTAGTCGGAAAGGGTTTTGACGCACCTATTTCCATATAATTTCTAAATGTAGGACACTCATCTCCAAGGTGACCCTACGATCGACACATTGTACACCATATCTGCTCATGCACCACCTTTTCCTTTTCCATTTCTTGCAACTGCATCATCAAGTTGGAAAAATGGGACTGCACCTGTGCCAAATCTATCGATGTTTATCCTCCTCTTGATGTAGCCTCCAAGTGCATTGCAATCTCCACCGCTTCTTCATGTGTAGTCACCTTCTTTTGGGTAAGTGAGACTCAGATATGGGGGAGAAAACCTGCAATGCAACATTCTCTATGTTGGATGTCCTATATATGGAAAATCAACCTATAAAATAAGATCTTGAACCATTTTTCATAATCCCTCACAGTTTATCCCAATTTCTTCTTGATATCCTTAATCTCTGTAATGCATTGAGATTCAGACTTAGGTTTTGAGAACTCTTTAAGCATATCTCTCTTGATTTCTATTAGGGACCTCATTTTCCTTGTTGGCACCTTGTACTCTTTGATGCTTTGTCTGTAATCCTCTTCATATACCATATCACCTCACATGTAAACCAATGCTACTCTGCATCGTCCTTACTTATCCCATGGAACATGGGTAGCCTCATAGTGCTATCATGATTCTCTATTCTCAATCTCAGACTGTATCCTCTTGACTGACTGCTCGATGTTGGGGATATTGGTACTGATATTCTTCCTTGCAAAGTATTGCTAACTTCATCTTCTTCTTCACTTGCGTCTTCTCTCCTTTCTTCTTCTACTCTTGCTTCTACTCAAATTTCCACGCTGTCTGTTTTTCTTTCTTCTTGTTTACAAATGTGCAAGGGGTGTGCTTCAAATGGGGGGGTAACTCCATCTTATTTTGAAATTTATTGTGAGGGAACCCAACAAGTTTCCTACCTGCATCTGCACAATACCATCCACTATCTCTAACTCCTCTTCCCCTCCTTTTGGGGGTCCTTCATCATCCTCTCCTACCTTTACGCCTCACCTTCCTCTGAAGTTTCCACATCCCACAAAAACCAAGGGGTTCATACTTTGTCTTCTCAACCCATACTACCACTACTTCTGGTATCTTCACTAGATACCCTACTCCTAATGCCACACCTCTTTTCAACCTATCTTCATCTGTGATCCTCTCTAGCACAATACCCTCTCCAACACTTTCTCATGGTGCAGTCTCCTTCCTCTTCATTTTGGGCCCAACCCCTCATCTCCCACCCCTTGCTGCATTTTTTCTTCTCCTCCATTCTACTTTCATTCTTAACTCAACTCTTATTGCATATCTTATGGCTCTCTCTCTCCTCTGCTCTTCTAGGTCCATTCTATTCCTCACCTCATATTGACAAATTCTAGATCCTCCTCAATGGATCCATCTCCTGTATTTCTCCCTAGTATTTTCATCACCCCCCAACACTAGGGGAGTCTACTCATCCATCCTATAGGGCTCCATGCACATCAACCCTTTCTCTATAAACAACATCTTGATCCACAATGGGATTTATTTTAGCATCCTTTTCCAAGGACCTTCAATAAATTTCCTTTCAGATTTGCAGAAAGAATCAATGTATTCTACAAAAAACTTAATAATGTAGCCTTCATTCACTTGATCAAACTAGAAATCATTGGCTTGAGTCCACTTATTGTCCAATTTCTTCAGCCTATCAATCATGATTTGATCCTAGACCATTGGTTCTTGAGGTATCAAAGTGGTATTAGCAGTAGTCTTCCTCTTCAAACCTTCATACAACAAACATGGAAATTCAACAAAGAAAATTTCATGCATATCAATGTGAATATACCTATTCTTCCATTGTTCCACATTGGCAGTCATACCTTGAGTTTCTCAATGAGAAAAATTATCTTCCTTTGCATTCAACCAATCTTGAATTTCCTCCTGAGATGGATACCACCTCATTCTGCATCTTCATCATTCAATACAAAACCTTCATGTCTCATAAACATAATCATTTGTTAGCTCACTTGCACATGTACTTATTAACATTGGGGGGTTTATGACCTAGGGTTCATTCAGAGTTGACCAACAAAAACCCCAAGGCATCGCCATACCAATCCCTAGTCAAAGATTGAAGAAGGTCTCACCCAACATGCTATGAGAATCACATATACCATTTGGTATTGTGTTGGTGATCAAGGGTTAGTTAAATAGGGAATCCATTCGGGTTGACACTCATACATTACATTTGATTATGCTTAAAAACTAACAACATGTAACAACAACACATACATTCTATTGAGTCCTAAAATCATACTCTTTTTTTTTCACTTCTCTATCATAAACTTCCCTTCAAAATCTATACTTATGAGTAGCTTACACTCTATTTTACCCTTTTTTCCATTATTATATTTCTCAACTACATAATTTGTATATTGAAGAATATATAAGGTAAAGAATTCACTCTAAGAACATTTTTGTTCTTCCTTATGCAATTTGGTTTAACTCATTATTACTTTTAATGAGTTGCTACATAATCTCTATTTCTTTAGCAACTCAAATATATTTCCGTGGCCACTAAACTGTTTCTTTAGCAGAATCGTTGTTCCACTTGGTTCCACACACTTCAAGTTAAGATCAAGACTTGGAGAAGATGCCAAATAAACACTATAATCTCATCCACCTATCATCCTAGGTCAATATTCATCCAAACCAGTGTAAGATCCGAGTCAAAGTTGTGGTCAACACATGTACAAATGGAAAATTACATGAGTTGGATCCACAATAAATCAACACTAGACATCAACGAGATCGCATGATAGAAATTCATGCAACATGTCATGAATTTCTCCATATGTGGGATGATAAAGCTTATTCTATGTACCCACAAGCTGTTATATTTGATATTGTATATGCACGTGTGTAATTTCATGAGTAAAACAATTTAGAGAATCCATGAGATTTGGATCTATACGATCTTGTTTGTAATGTATAAATACTAGTTATCAAAACCTTCATAGGGATGGATATATGATGATATCGAACTCCTGTAAACTCATATTGTTGTTGTGAAATTAATAAAAAGGAGTTTTGGTTACTGTTCGATTTCATGAGTTATATGATTTAGTGTTACAAGTTCGGTTTTATAAGTTTTCTTCCAGCAACGTTCAATGAGCTAGGAGGCCACCCTAAGGAGGAGTGTGTTTCTTATTTATTTTCTGTTGGCATTGTTTTATTTTCCGGTTGTGTGGTTTACATTTCCCGTTCTTTAATTTCCTGCAAGTTATTCATTTTTGTTTGAAACACATGAAGACTAACAAAACAATCATTAATTGAATAAAATATTGTTATACGATTGAAAGAATGTGGTTGATTTGTAGTTGATGATCCAATAGGTAGATGATATTAAGTGTTTAGAATTGTCCATGTGTTTTTATTAGATATGTTTCTTTAGCATTAGTAATTACTCTATTTTTTCTGTAGCTCAACATAAACTTTGTTTCTATAGCTAAACAATGTTTTCCCCTTTTGTATAAGTAATCATTTATATAGATTAGAATAAAAGATCTACATATAATTTTCACTCACTTCAATAGTTTACGATCCCCAGATTGATGATTTAATGTAGAATATTTCATCTAATTGAATTGATTGACATTTTTTGGTGTCGTTGTTAGGGAAGTGCAAAACAACATTAGTTTTTATTTTTATCATTTTAAATGCGTATAGAAATGAATGCATGGGAAGAGAGACAGTAAGACACAAAGATGAACTTACTATAAATTATTTATAGTATCAAATCCTGATGCATTTTCTATAAGTAGAGCCGTAGTGAGTCTATCTTCAACCATTTAAATAATGTTAAGTGGAATGCATGAATAGACACAAAGATACTAGAGGAACATTCACTAACGGTAGCAGTACACCAACCGCCAATTCACCCACTCCATCATGTGGTAATGTAGGAGCCACACCATCCACTAAAACATTTGTAGGTAGAGTTAGAAGAGGAGGACGATCAAGAAGGATTGTGACTGCACAAACAAAAGGAAAATCAAAATTTGGAGAAGGCAATTCCTAATTAGAAAAAGTTCCAACAATGTCACAAAAAGTTGTCATACTTCCATCCAATATTCAAGAGGAAGAATCACTCAATGGTCAACCTGAAATTATATTTCCATAAAATCCTATTCAGGAACCATAATTCTCTACCTCGTTGGAGGAATATGTACATTTCATACAAGACAACATGTCTGGAATATTTGGTGACTGAGAGGAAGAAAGAGGACCTGTAGGTGGAGAGAAAGAATGAAAAGAAAGAAAATAACACCAGGAAAGACAAGAAATGATATAGGGTACATGAAAATGAACTGTTGAGAATGAATTCATATTCCCAATTTTGGATCTAATAGTTGTTGTCCAAATGAAGAACATACCAACTTCAACATTGCCCAACTTTCATGGTATGATAATTGAAGACCCAAACAATTTTCTTTTAGAATTTGATATGTTATGTCACAACTATGATTATTCTTCTTATGCTAAAAAATTGAAGTTTTTTTTCCAGCCACCCTTAAGGATGCCTCTTTACGTTGGTTTATGGGTTTGGGAACTGATACTACAAAAACATGGGATGAGCTGAGAAACATGTTCCTTGTAAAATATCATGATTATTGTACAACCCAAGGAATGACAGAAGAAATGTTTAAAATGACACATAATGAAGAAGAGATCCTTGAGGATTACTTAGAAATATTTCATTATACTATTAAAACATCAAGGAAGAATCATCTAGATTTGGATACTTTCAAAGTCATTTTACTTTGTGGGATTAGAGATGAATCGATTTATGTGCTAAATTTAATGGGTAAATGAGATATTTATCACTTAACCTATCCAACAATATGTGACTTATTCATGCACATATCTCGAGGGAATTCTAAATATGGTAAGGGGCCTAGGGATGCTATTTCTAGAGTCAACAAATCAGCCACCAGTGGGGTATGTACAACAAATATTGGTAATTTATTGTACAATTTAAAATTCCCAGTACTCTTGGTTCTCAATTAGACACATTGAAAATTAGGCAAAAGAAAGAGGTAGAAAATGCATCATTAATTATTTATTGTCCAAAATGTAGAAAAATACATCCTTTAAAAGAATTTCCTTTAGATAACATTGAAATTTATGGTATATTTACAAACAATCCCACTACAAAAAACTACCCATCTCTACGAGAACTCAAAGTAGCCTACCAAGGGAATGAAGAAGCTATAGAAAAATTGTGTTTTGTTGCACCAAAAAATACCTTGATGTCCAAGGAATTCAGGAATATCTCAAGATCCCTCTCAACAATTCAATTCTTGTTATTCAAATAAACAATACCCCCAACAAAATTGGACCATTCCTATGCCTTGGAAAGCATGGCCATCAAAGAAATTCCAAACCCAACCTTGGAAACAGGGTTGGTGAGGACTTTCCTATGGGATTGTTGGATCAGGTCATTTTGGGACAAGTTTTGGGAATTGTGTAGGAGAAAACCGCATGACAAGTGAGCTAAGGAGTAACACATGTAGAGGAAATGAAGACAGTTAGTGCATTTTAAGGAGTTAGTGCAAGAAAAAGAAGGAAATTAGCTAGAAGTAGTTAGACCTTTTGTTCCATGTTGTAATGGGCTAAGCCCTAGTATCAATGTATAAATATGTAATAGGTTTTTGGGTAGAAGGGGGAAGATATGATAATGAGATTGAATGAGAGAAGAGTAGTTCATCATGTAGAAATATTTGGAGAGGATAATGAGCTAAGTGTGCACTATATGCATGAATGACTAGGGAATTTTGGGTAGAACTGATGTATCTTATGTGAGCACAGTGCACACTTGTTGTAAGGATTGAATATGAATGAATAATATAAGAATCTAGCCGTTGTGGACGTAGCCCAGTTGTGGTGAACCACATTAAATTTTTGTGTTCTGATGTGTTTGCTACCATGATGTGTTGGTTTACTCTATTTATTGTGCACATGTAATAGATACTTATGGGTTAGTATGAATATGTATTTGATGGTTTTGTGCACATGTTGAATGATTATGTAAGATGAATCTGTCATACATTATTACGTTGTTATGATTTAGCTCACATTGTATATTGCATGTTGAATGAATGTTAGAACGGTCTCCATTCCCTTCATGACTAGAAAATCCTCGTTCTTGCAATTCCTCTAGGTATGATGGGTGAGACTTTAAGTGATTATGGGTGATGCCAAAAGGGCCAGTATCTGTAGGGTTTTGTTGGTAAATTAATTTTGAACCCTGGGTCTTCCCACTACATGCCAACAAATGGTTCCATTGTTGGGACTAGGATATGTGATTGAGGGGGATGTGGAGACCTACTAAGGAGGAGATTGGACAATGGTTAGACACAAAGAATATCAAGTTCGATGTAGATAAAAATAAGAATCTACAGATCAACGCAGAGAAATATACGCAAAGTTTATTACAGACTAGAACGTGTGTTGGGAGGTTATGTTATTGAATTTTTTATATATTGTACTCAGTCATATAGTGCTAATGAAAGGGAATTATTTAAGGGACCACATGGAAGATATCTAAAGTCACTATCTACTTGGATTAAGATGTTATTGTTTGATAAGGGAGTTGTGAAGATGACATCTGATTTCCCTACTAGCTAAGGATATTCACACAAATAGGGGGATTGGGGGATGACCAGGGGATGGTATGAGAATAAACAGGGATGAAGAGAAGGAATGAGGAATGGATGGGATGAGGATGCCAAGAGAAGAAGAGTGTGTGATGAAAAAAGAGATTGGATTATTTCTCAATGGTAAGATATTTAGACGAAATAAGAAGAGGATCATGGTTGAGAGAGAGGGGCATCATAGTGAGATCGAGGAAATAGATAGTAATAATACTCCAAATCAAAGGAATTATGTGTACAAAAAAAAAGACCCATCATCATAGTCTAGTAGAAGAATATCCCACTCATATTAGACTCTGCATTAAACCCATGATCTTGTGATCAAAAAGCTTTGTCAATTATAGTTAGTGAAGGAAGTAAAGATAGTAGTAAAATTAGTCAGAGTAGTGGAATTAGTATGCTGAGTCAGAATTAGTTAGTGTTATCACAAAAGAATACTGCACAAAATAAAATGGTAGGTTTAGATTCTTCTTTAAGAGTGTTTGTCTTCCACGGAGTAGGGACAGAGGATCCAAAACAAATTTTGTTCAATTGTGAGAAAATATGGACTCTGAAGAACTTCCAAGATGATTATGCGTAGATTTCTTAGTTGGTGATGACATTCAAAGATCGTGCATTATTATGTTACATGAAATTTCATACTACAACACCTGTAGAACATACTATAACATTGGTATATGTGAGACAACGTCTATTGAAAGAGTTCCAGAAACCTAAGTCCGATTCGTAGTGCATTACAGAGATAAAGGAGATCAAGAAGATAGTGAATGAATCATTGTGGGACTATGATCAAAGATTCAAGACACTGAAGGATCGATTGACATTTTAAATTCTAGATGAGCAACATAGGGAGTGGTTTATTGCAGGATTGTTGCGCATATACAATGCCCTTTGATGCAACAAAATATTATATCACAATATGAAGCCTTAGAAATTTATATGAAATTAGAAGCATCCCCAATAGGATAAAATGGCATAGGGATGGCTCAATTTCAGTCACATTTAGCAGTGCTGACTACTCAATTGCACAAGCTTTCAAAAGGAAAAGAAAAACGTGAGGAAGTCTGGTAGGTCACATGTAGAATAGAATTCATTATAAGAATGAATGCCCAACTTTTTAGCAGTATTTGAATACAAGAGATCTGAATCATTTAGGGTTGTCGTGTGAGATTTGAAAAATGATGGGTCACCACCCTACTTCTTTCACGTTGATGTGTAAGTACCATAGTACTGCGATAAATCTATTTTGTAACTTTTGTAATTTAGTAGGACATGAATATAAGGATTGTCGTGCATATGATTTGATGAGAGAGCACACTGCAGATGCATACAGAGTCCAGGGAGAATAATCTAAAGAAGGATCTCCATGGTATAATAATCCAAGAGGTTATAATCAAGGAGGAAGAGGAGGGTTCATAGGTCATGGAAGAGGAGGATTCGATAGAGGAAGAGGAGGGTTCATAGGTCGTGGAAGAGGAGGATTAGATAGAGGAAGAGGAGGGTTCATAGAACATGGAAGAGGAGGATTCAACAGAGGAAGAGGGAAAATTATATGTTATAGCTATAATTATCTTAGACATTTGGAGCGAGACTGTCTGAGTCCCTGCACGACATGTACACATTGCAGATAACTAGACCATGCAACGTAGGATTTCCCACAACTGATTGCAAAGTGGAAAGAAAAGAGGAAACTGAATGTATAAATGATATTAGCAAAGGCACATGATGAACAACCCAAAATAGAAATAGTTACACATAGAGGAACGAGAACCAAAGATGATGTGATGGATCAAGGAAATAGGATCCACTAGTGGGTTAGGAAAGCATTAGAGCCTCAATCATTGTTTGACACCAAAAAGGATAAAGAGATGTATATGCAACCAAGGAAGGAATTTATAGGAGTATAATGTATAGAATCAACTTCAACCACACCACCTTTGTATGATAGGCCTCCAGTGTATGATATGCCACCGGTGTATGACCATTTAGAAAGGAAAGTTGACAAGGTAAGCACTTTGAAAAGTTTTCTAAAATTTTTCTTAGAGATAATGAAGGATGAGTTTTCTTTGAGTATGCTACATGGAGTGATTGAATGTTTCACCCAAGAGAAAGAGATACTTGTTTCACATCGATAAATTAACCAGGTGCACCTCAAGAAAAAAATGAATAGGGAATTTTGACTCAATGCGTAGATAGGAAACTACAACATGGACAATATTATTTTAGATCTAAGTTCCGATGTGAATGTCATCCCAAAGAAGAACTAGGAAATGAATGGTAAGACGAAGTTGATATGATCACCCATTCAATTGAGGTTATGAAATCAGCAAAAGATTGTTCCAATTGGAAGTTTGACAAGGATAAGTGCTAGCATTGATGGAGTGCGCAACTTGGCCAATTTTGAAGTGATAGAGATAGTGGATGGTAGCACTCCTTACCCAACACTACTTGGACTTTATTGGGAATTTGAAAACCATACTATCATTGATCTAAAGAAGATACATATGATATTTGAAGTAGTAATTGAAGGTTATTGTGCCATTATATCCTACTGAAGGAAGAAGATATGTAGAACTAGTAAAGGGAAAAGAGCTCGACAACCTGTATAATATGACCGCGCGGATGGATGATTATGTGAATCCTAAAACCGATGGTGTAATTAGTTTGGAGAAGTATTAGTTCATGCATGCCATATTCATAAGAAGCTTTGGAGAATTGGAAGTAGATATTGCATGAAGTGTCCACACGAAAATGTGATCGGATTACCTACGTGTTGCGATGGATTGGAACTAAGGTATTTGATCCTCCAAGGTATGACATACTAACCAATGTAGCTTATTTTATAACATAATTTGAATTGAAAATATCGGATCAACATAGATTACTAGCTTTAGATTTCATGCTGAAAGCGACCCTGACAAGATGGTGGGATGTGCATAAGGATGGAATAAGAGACTAGAAACAATGTAGAAGGATATTATAGGTTATCTTCGGGAAAAATAATGAAGGTACTATGCAGAAGTACATAGGATTGAGTTGTTTGATGAAGTATGTTACACAATGCATTGTGACATGGAGTAAAGTACCTAGGGGTTTTTACACACCTTGGACACAATCTTGAAGAATTGGTACTTGGAATTGGAAGTGTGCAGAGAAACTACATATTGGGAAAAATTAACTCAGAATTTCAAGGTAAATTTTAGTTTTGAATATGATGCTCCTTTGATTGAATCATATTTTCAGGTAATCAAGAACAATATTTTTACATCAGAAGACTCGATAAAACTAGTACCTTTATGTAGAATGCATAGATCTTCTGTGATAATTGAAGAAGTTTTTCATTGTTAGAATGTTGCTGAAGAAGACCAAGAGGAGGAAGAAGATCCCAAAAATGTGAAAATACCAGAAACTGAAGGAGAGCACACAGTAGAAGGACCACAATGTGAATATGTTATTTATGCAAAACCATTGATAATGCGCAAAGTAAATATCGATACAAAAGATAAGCCCAAGTTTGAAAACATAGAAGACTATTGGAATGCAAAAAATGTTGAGAAGATAATTGATTTACTGCATGAATATCAAGACCTATTTCCGACTACTTTTTTAGAGATGAAAGGGATTGTTGGGGAGTTAGGAGAGATGAATATTCCCTTGAAGCCATATTCTAATCTAGTAAAACAGATACCATATAGATTGAACCCGATGTACAAGAAAAATATGAAAGCAAAGACAGACAGGATGATGGAAATATTAGTGCATGGCCCAGAAGTAGTTATGATTATGGGATTCATAATACCAATCTTGCACATTTCCATGCTGACATAGATTATATATTCTAGCGCAGTGGAGAAGAGACTGTCAGATATAGTAGATTTAGAAGAGGACCTATTTTTCGTAGGTTTCCATCAGGAAGTTCAGAAAGAGCACGAGTGATTTGAAAATGAAAGGCTTGAGTCTCTTTAAAATTGCAAGTGAAATTTGTATGTGCTTGGGGAATAGGATCAAGTTACAAACACATAAAATTAATGAGTTTTTAATTAGTCATGAGAAGCATAAAAAATCATAAAAAACCATCAAAATAAACACATTAACACAACAAAATGATAAAGGAGTTCACCCCTCTCTTGGGCTACATCTCCTGGTCCAGATTCTGATGGATCATTTTCATTAATTCTCAAAGTGTCAAAATTAGTTCTTTAAAATGATATGAATAAGAAACAAATGGATTCAATGGCTCCATAATGTTCAAAAACCCCTAGCTGGGCTCTTGCTGCACCTGATTTGGAAAAAAATTGAGTTGGAATTACTTCCTGGAAGTTTTTCCAATTCTTTACTATCTCTGCTCCTCCAAAACACACATGTGTGAAATGAACGTGGATTTTGGGTGTTTCCCATGCCTAAATATAGCGCTTGAAGCATCCCGGGTGTGTCAGAAAAATTGGCGCACCATTAGTGCGTTGGCCCCTTTGATCGGTGGAGGTCCCAGTCTTATGCCCCCGATGTGACCGAGCGTCGACCTGAATTTCCGCACCTAACTAGCTAACCGTTGAAACCTCCCACACATTTGGTTGTCATGTGTGGCATGGAAACACAGTAAGGGATGAACCAAGGGCTAAACACTGAATCCACGCATGTTGAGTTTTGTGGTAAGTTCATATATAAAATTTGTATGACCAAGGGTTGGGGCTAAGCCCCGAACTAGACTCTGGCCAACCTAAAAATGGTTCAAACTTAAAATAAATTTTTAATGTAAAGGTGTAAGGAACATATGGCAGGCAGGATGGTAGCCTGGTCTACGCCAAGTCATTCCCATGCCTGGAGGTCACGGGTTCAAAAACTATTGAGGCCGACAAAACCTTTTACACCACAAAGGTGTGCCACGTGGTATCCCATGTCTAGGCCACATGGAACCATAACATTGGTCCAACAAATCACCACACGTCGAAGCCATATAGGTCCATGTACGAGCCTTCCACACCTTTCCATGTCATCCTATGCCATGTCATCACTTGCCATGTGTCAGTACGGTCACCTACCACATGTCAGTATGGTTACCTTCCATGTGAACAGTACATACCCGCCACATCAGTAGTATGTCCCTACCACGTCAACAGTGCGACACTGCCACATCAACACTGTATGGACTGTACAGTCAGCAAAATTTTTCATGTTTGGAAAATCACACACAACATGATATCTCTCGCATACGACATCTGTTTGAACCCATTCAAGTTGCGTTGGGATCATGAGAATGACGCCTATGCACAAGTACATTTTGAATCAATTCCGATCACTTTGATTTTTGAGCATATTTTGATCCCGTGGATCACTCCTTCCCATTGGGAAGCTTTTGGACCTCCAAAATGCTACTTTCAATCAATATGAAGATGAGGGTAAAATTATCTCACCTTTCCAATCTCAATTCATTTGGCCTTTCTTGGATTTGTTCCTTTGTTAAGCCCTAAATAGTGGCTCATTACCCCTTAATTGGGGCATATTAAATTAGTAATGTTATTTTATTTATGTCGGCTTTAGTCCATTATTTGTAATTATACTTCCTAGTCTCCTATATATACCAAGAAGACATTTTCATTTGGAATCATCTTATATTTGAACATTTATGTGGGCACAAGGAGGTTGCCCCCTCAAAGAGGCTTATTATCTGAATTTCTCTCTTTTTCAAGGTGTTGAGTACTTATTCTGAGGTTTTTCTATGCTATATTGATATTTGGTTCATAACATATGGTATCAGAGCTCAAGGTATTGGGGTTTCGCTGCTACATCTGAGACACCTTGGAATTTTCGCTATAACGTTTTTTCTACAATGATTCAGAAGGAACAACTTGGAGGATATTTAGTAGACAGATCAAGGTACGTTGGGTTAAAATTTAATCTCCTGAGGCCTTATAGTTTCAGAGATACAGTCTTTCTAAGATAGGGTTTTGGAATCATCCTGAATTGAGTCATTGCAAAATCTTTGCTATAATTTTTTTTTGTAACATTTCAGATCTTGAACAATGGAGGCTATTCACAAAAATTAGTAAGGTATCTATGGTAACAATTTCATCTTCTAGGTCATCTTACATTTGTATATACACCCTGTGGAATATAGGGTATCTGACTATTCCTATTGACTAGTCTCAAGCAGGTGTTTCGGGTAAAACAATAATAACTTCTTCCTAGAGTATCCAAATTGAGTGAGACCAGTTGCATTGGATAATGGACAACCCATAATAGTTCTGGTACAAGTTTCTGAATTTTATGTCAATTATTTTGTGTGGGGCATGCTATACAAGTGAGATCTCCTAGAAAGGAAAAAAATCAACAAGTTGTGGGGAAGTTACCATAGATTCCACTTGGCACATCCAATTTTGATCAAACCTATGGCATTGTAGAGAATGAATATTAGAGACCTACAAAAAAATTAAAATTTCATACTGATAAGGTCCAAAATTTTGGAGATACAATAAAAGGAAGATTGTCTATCAAAACCACCTCAAAATCAAGGTTTAAAGTGATACTTGGCCAACATGCCACCAAAAAAGGGAACTTCTACACCAAATAAGCCTCCAGACAATCCTACTTGGACTCTTGTTGAAGGTGAAGAAATGCGTAGGGACATAAATGATTTACAAAAGAATATAGTAACAAAGGATGAACTACAAGAGATGGAAGCTACGTTGGAGACAATTAATACTAATATGGATGGTTTAAAAGGGGAGATCATGGAAGTATTGAAAATTTTCCTAATAGAGAGGACACCTGAAAGTGAAAATGTATCCCATGAAATTCATGATGAGGACACAAGGAAGGTGAATCAAGAATGGAGAAACTCCAAATTTGGGTTGAAGACCAACCACATTCCTAAGATCAATATGAAGAAGTTTGATGGCAATGACCCCATCACATGGATACTTTAAATGGAGCAATTCTTTGATCTACATAATGTGCCACATACACAAAAGGTACGAATTGATTCTTTATATTTAGAACCTAATCAATTTGTATGGTATTAATGGATTTTTTCTGTTAAATCACTCGTCACTTGCAAAATTTTCATAGAAGAAATGATAGCACACTATGAGGATACAAGGAGCAATACCTTCTTTAGCCAATTGATAAATCTCAAGCAAAAGGGTTCAGTTACAGAGCACATTGAGAACTTCCAAAGATTGAATATAAAGGTAACAAATATTCCAGATGA
>SNQJ01S0097435.1:5252-23748 GCA_010110895.2 Picea sitchensis
TGTTTTTTCTCAAGAACATTACCTATAATACCTCCCTAGCTAGGAGGGAGTGTTGATATTATGGTAGCTGCGGGAGGTATTTACCTCCATGTGTAAACTTGGCGAGGATAGAATACTCTGGGAAGCAAGAAGAAACCCTAATGAGTTGGCTAATAACCCTAGAAGACTTGTCGGCTCAAGAAGATAATTTATATTAGGTTATTAGCCTCCAAGAGAAGAAGTTGACCATAAATAATAATATATATTGAACATACAGATACACATAATAAGAAGTCGGCCCAGGCAGTTAGCCAGAATAAGTATAAATACAGGATGCTGGTTCTCATTCTGACAGGCAGTCTCAGAATTGTAGAGAAACAACTTGTGCACATTGCAGTGCCTAGTCTTGTGCGAAGGTTTGAGGAGAGATGCCATTGCAGCTGCTGCAGCTAGCAGATCATGTTTGGCTTGGACTATCTCTTGGTTAGGGTTTGGACTATCTGATCAGCTCTTATTGATGCACTATCCTTGGGGAAAGGTGTGCTACCATTTGTTTGGCTATCTAGCCTAGGGTTTGCTTCTAGAATGATTCTCTGTCAAGGTTAAGGTGCTCGGAGGGTGGCTTCGGCCTATGGTTGGGTGACAATAGTATTGTCAATGGTAAAACAAGCACATCCATTATATTCTAACAATTATCTACCCCTATAGTTCTCTCCCATACATCTTTTCCAATATCTATGTGTTTTAAATTGGAGAGATTCTTTATTCATATAGGAAATATATTCAATGATATGCATCCATATATCCTCAAGGTTTGAAGTTTGGGAATTGTACTGTACTCTCTAACATGGTCTTGCACCCGATAGTCAAGCGCTCCAACATTTGAAATCCACCAACGATTTCCTAATCCCCAACTACCTCACTTTATCACACCCTACTAAATCCAATACCCTTAAATTTGGATATCTCTCAAATGGTGGAAGCTCTTGTAGTTTTCGAAAATAGTGCAAATACAACTCCTTCAATAGTTGAAAGTTACAAATACAATTGGGAAAACTTATCCCTGGGTAGTGTCGAAGTTGAAATGTACGCAAGTTCTTCATATTTTGCATGTTCAAGGGAAGATCCTCCATTACAAGATCATTTGATGAATGCAATACCAAATGTTTAATATCCAAACAAGTTCCCATTATACTCACTTTTATTTCTGACTTTATTCCATCTACTATAATTCTTGGCCTTACAAATACCCTAAATTCCATCAAATTTGGAAAATTTATAAGATCCTTCAAACTTCACATCTCTTCGCTTCATCCATGCCCAATTTACTGTCCCATATCCACATTTTTATCTTGTTAAATTATGTAAGTTGAGATATCTCATGTAGAAACCCACCTATGCTCTCACAACTCTCAAAATCTAAATGCTTGAGATTTTTCATCTCTTCTATTGTACATGGCAATGATTCTAGCTTTGTACAACTTTTATGATGCAAAAATTTCAATCGAGAAAGATTGCATATATCAACAGTTGATTTTGGTGGCATTCAACCCCATAAACTCAAGTTGTTTGAGTTGCCACAACAATTCTGGCAACAATGTTATATTGGTGTCGTTCATATCCAAAACCTTGAGAGAGGTGAGATTGAGTAAAAAGTCACTTGGAACTTCTCTTAAATCCTCATTTTGGGTTAAGATCAAATTTCAAAGTTCAAAGTATCTGAAATCCATTGGAAGAGATGCATTATCATTACAATAACGACTTGCTATTCTTTTGCAACCATCCATCAATTCTTTCGTAGGAAACTCGTCCAGCTTTTGACTTGTTCTAAATAAGCATTTCCCTTCCTTTTCAACAAATAGAGAGTGCCATATCATGAACAAAATCATGAACTTTAATGCTTGGGCTAACATAAATCAACAAACCATCATTGCTAACATACTCAAACAAACAACCTTCTACTAATAGCTTTACATACATACGCCCTACTCCATTAAATGGATTTTGTCTCTGTGCTTTACCATATCCACATTTCCAACAATGTCCACCTTAATATCCACATCTTTGGAAAGTCACCACAATATAGAAAATAGTTCTGTAAGTTACAATCCTTCAAACAATCATAACTCCATTTTAGTCACCCTTGATATTGTTTTGGTAAGCTTTGTCTACATTTGTATTACTTATAACCAAATTCAAATTACTATGTATAAGTTGATTTCAAATTACTATGTAGAATACAAAGACTATAACTTCTAAGACAACAACCAACTTAACAATATAGCATAAATAATTGAAATATTCTATACATAACTTATTTTAAATTACTATGAATAAAATTATTTCAAATTATTATATATAAGGTAAGGACATAGAAGCTTCTCTTCATCTTAAAAGAAGGTATTTAATATCAATAATATATATGTTACATTTGAAGAAAACTCTATACAACACAACTAATTTATAAGACAACAATCAATTTGACAATATAGTATAAATAATTGAAATATTCTATACATCACTTGTAAAATTATTATATATAAGACAAGGTGTTGGCCCTTGACCAAGTTTTGAGGAATACTTGGTCATATTTGACCTTTTTTTGTACTCCGACATCCAGTTGGAGAAGGAGCACATGGTGAAGAGGAGATCAGAGGATCTCCACCCCTTTTTAGGGATTTTTGGGCTTTTTGGCAATATTGTAATGGGAAAGGGATATCGACCCTTATTTAGGCCTTTTGTATGTATAAATAGAAGGGTAGGAAATGTAAGAAAAGAGATGTGTGTGTCAGCTATGTGATGTAAAGTGAATGGCTTAGTGCATAAAGTAGATCTATGTGATCAGACGTCTGTGTGACTGTAAGAGCTTTGTGCCTACTATAAGTACTGTAAGTTCTGAGTGCACGGGTCAGGGAAGGACTTAGTGCTTGGATCTACCCGGGGAAAGAGGATCTAGCGAGATGCACATATCTCTTGTCCTATGTGGGGTAGGATCTTGAAGGCTTTGTGATGTAACTTGGTTTACAGAAGATAATAACATAAGAAGACTTTGTGGATGTAGCCCCAGAGTGGGGGTGAACCATGGTAACTCTGTGTATTGTGTTGATGTGTTTGTCTCTCTCTTGCTAAGTGATTTGATATGTTTAGATAGATCTATTGATGCTTTGTGCTGATGAGATATGAATGCATTCTAGATATGATATATAAGATGTTAAGTTCTTAATCTATTAGGTATAACCTGTTTATCGTTTCTAAGTGCCAGATCTGAGTAATTACTGAGGTGCTCTGTGCTTTCTGCGAAGTGTATTAATGAATGTATGTTAAGGAATAACTGATGCTAAGTGCGCTGTAAGCAAGATAATCACAGATCTATGTCCCAGCTAAGGTTGTAGATACCTGAGTCTTGCAACCACCCCTGCCTCTACCTCGGGTGAGACTGCATCTGCTTCGTAGGTGTTGTTGAAAGGGTCGGTAGCTAGGGTTTTGTTGGTGCACTCTTGAGCATTGAACCCTGGGTCTGCCCCTGTGCCAAAAAATGGTTCCGTTGCCGAGACCTGAAACTTTGATTGTTGGGAACTAAAGAAGAAGAAGGTTTGTGCTCTATAGAAGTAAGATAAGTGAAATTTTTTGTTTCTAAAGCATGGATTTAGGTATGCTTGATAAATTTTGTCCTAGCTTGAAAACTAGGGCATTGTTAGATGAAAGAAAGTTTAATATGAATAATGATAGATATGTTATACCTATGCATAGAAAAAATGTTTAGACTAACAGATGGATGCAGGATCCGCGAAAGAATTTGTTGCAGGCTAGCTACCATGATCTTGGAGTGCAATATAGAAAAAGTTGGGGATCACTTGAAATAAAAAGAGGATTGACCCTATGTTACAGTTGCAAAAAACCAGGACATCTAGCTAAGGAATGCCCTCGTGGAAGAACGAATTGTCTCTGTTGTAAGGCTATGGACCATGAAGTATTGGATTGCCCTAGAATGATTGATAGACTTGAAAAATGAGTATAGAGCAAGCAAAACCTAAAGGAGATCAAGAGACTTAGATTATAGAGGAACCCCAGAAAGAATCAGAGATTATGTTACTGAAAATGAAAGACACCCTGAATGATCACAAAGACATCAACTTATTAGAGATCCTCAAGAAGAAAGAACAAGTCGAAGTGAGAATAGGGGAATTCGACATTGACTGTACTATGAATGAGGAAACACCGATAAACATCATGATTGAAAGCACTTGGGAAACCCTAGGAAGACCTACTCTGGTTCCTTCACTAGGAGGAGTAAGCTTGTTTAAAGGAAAATTGGTAACCTTATGTGGACTGATTACTCAGATAGCCATGACTACCCATGGCACCTCAACAGAAGAAGATTTGAGATTTTTAAGTTCATGGAAAGCAGTGCTCTGTTTCCAATTTTGTTAGGTAGAACTTGGATTGTGAAAGATCAGAGTTGAAAGCAAGAAGAGGTAGACTTAGAACAAAAGAAGCAAGAGTTAAAGGCTTTCATGGAAAGAATAATAGCGCACTTAATCAAAGAATGGGAGGATAACACGAAGCTATTTAGGTATCAATACTTGAATGTCAGAGATGAATGAGTACAAGAACAAGAAAGTAGGGCACCTACCCCAGATCCAATGAAGGAAGAAACAATGATCCTGAACCCTACCCCACAACGCGAAGTTACCATGCCTAAAGAAGAAAAGAATCAGAATGGAAAAAGGTGGACTGAGACGAAGCTCACTGGAAAGAAGTCAAGGAAACTCATGAAGAAGAAAGCGAAGTTGGAAAAATTACAGAATGTGCCAGAAGGAACCCCGCAGAAGGAAAACATGCAGAATTTGAACTTTGCCAGGATATCAGAACATCGACACCTGGTACTTTGCCGTGGCGAAGCAATATAGCCGTTGACCGATATACCCGTTTGAATTCCACCCCAAATAGGTAGAAAATCATTAAAAGACCACCACCAGACCATTGGAACTCACCTTAATAGATAGATCAATGGTCATGGAAGCTTCATATCCGTTGCAGAGATACTTACTTATTCCGTTGCGTCAGACACTTTTTCCAATTGAGAACTTGAGCTTACAAAATACTTGCGTTATGAAACAATGATTACTCTAGCTTTATTCTCTATTTGATTATAGTACCGACAATCCATTGACAACCCGAGACATTGATCCCGAGCTTACATGTTCGACGAGCTTAGCGGAGTAGAAGAATCGGTGAGAGAAGTACTTGCTAGCCTTGTCATCGAGAGGTGTGGCAACCTCCCCACACCTCAAAGAGGAATTTCCACCAGATTCCAAGCCTTGTCATCGAGAGGTGTGGCAAACTCCCCATTGATTTCTCGAGCTGGAACATCTCGAGCTGGCCCAGAGTCGAGAACTAAGCATAGAGACGATGAAGCCAATGAAAAGTTAGTGCCAACCATCCTACCAACTTACAATCCCCCTCTAAGTGGTGATATTAATAGGGAAAGTGTCCCTAGAGACTTTGAATACACCCTAGTCACTGCATATCTACCGAAAGGAGTTCGCACCTACCACGCAGATCAAGACAAGGTTACAACATTGAAGTTTTGCGACTTCAACCTGGGAGACCATAAATCCTACAACATGCTCACACCATCTAAGTACTTAATGAGGACTAAGGGATAGAATTTGAAGATCATACCTCAGCAATGGACGATGAACCTTGCACAGTTTACTCTGCTCAACGTTATGAAAAAACCACACTTTGACAGACATGAGGAGGTGACTGCTTGTGTGAAATTGCTGCTAGCAAGTTACCACAAAGGATACCTGTGGTTAAACTGTCGCATAACTGTTGATCCGGCGCTGATCAACATGATTACTGAGCTTATCATGTAGGCCCCTGATCCGCATGAGTACTACCCTGGAAAGACTGTGGACCACACTCTCTCACAAAAGATTAAAGAGGCTTATGGAAATGCTGAAAAAGGCGCGTGAGGTTACAAGGTAGCCTCTATCAAGAGTGGCACAGTGTGCCTCGCATTTCAGCTGATAGCAGAGAAGATGGTACATAATAATCGACCTACACAAGTATCAGGCTTCGTAGTGGACCTTGCAGGAAAATGTGCAGAGGGACTACAAATGAATTAGGCAAAATACTTGGTCAATTAGCTAGAAATTGACTGTAGAGAAGCCCAGGACCAGGGGCATGAATTCCACTTTAGCTGGCTACTAATATTGATCACCTTTGTTGCATGGGAGCTACCGAAAGGCACAACCTTCATAGACCTCGACCCATTCAAACCATTAGCTGCGAATTTCAGTACCTTATGGTACTCGACGGACATGAGAAAGCAATGACAATCAAATGCCATTTTTCACAGATACTATAACCAACTGAAAGAAGCCATAGGGGGTGAACCTGGCATAACCCCGAACAATTTACATAGGTTCTGACCTCTGATAAAGTTTAGCGCTGACCACCACTTTATATACCTAAATCCACGCGCTAATGAACACCAAGAACAACTTCAGTCCTATTATAAGCTAACCGAAGAAGACCTAGAAGAAATCACCAAGGAATGTTCAGGGGACCTCCTTGTTCCAACAGATCCAATAGACATTTCAGACATTGATAGCCCAAAATCTGCACAGGACACACATGGGCCCAGTAAGATGAAGAAGACAAAGAAGACAAAGGAAACAAAGAATCCTGAAGAGGTTCAAGATGTATATAGCTACTTTGTAAAGACAACTTCCATCACACTCGATCAAGAAGGTAACAATGAATACCTAAAGGAAGTTGAATAACAACCAGAGGATGAAGTCGAATTTCCAAATAAGAGAAAAGGGTCACCTTCGAAGTATTCCTCTAAGAAGAAAGCAAAAGCGACTGTGACCAAGATGAAGACAACGCTCACCCCCGATGACTTCAAATTTCTCCTCGCAACTTTGAATGAAGCCATAGAAGAAATTACAGAAAAGAAGGAGGCCAAGTAACAGACGATGTATGACAGAATTGAAGCCGAGGTCCAAGGAGTGCATCGAGCAATTCAGTCTAACTGCATAGTCTCCACTACGCCCATGCCAAAAGGAACAATAGAAGCAGGATATGAATCATTTCAACTCCGTAGGATTGCCGACATAGTCGAAGTACACCTTCAGAAAGAAGAAGAAGTAATAGCGTAGGCCACCTAGGCCCTAAATCAAGAACATGAGGAAATCATAGAGCAACGTCGAGCTGCACAACAAGAGAAGGAGGCCATCTAAGATAAATTTGATAAAGACAGAGCAAAAATCCAAAAGGAGAAGGAGCAACTTCTCGTGAAGCAAATCGAGATCAAAGAAGCTGTCAATAGAGCATTTCTCTCTTTGACCAGCTTAGAACAAAAGGTTGAAGAACCCTTAGACCGTCAAGTGATGAAGTTTACTGAAGTTATTCAACAACTATAAAAAAGAGTCATGGACTTAGAGCTTCAGATCATCCCAAGTACCTCGCAAGAAGAGCGCGACCAATGATAAATAATTGCCCGTGGTACAGTGGAAAGGATTAAAGAACTCATTGAAGAATGTAAACAACTAAGTACCAGAAGTGCGTAGATACATGAGAACCTGTCCAAGAACCCAGAATTGAATAAATTGGAGTCGCATCTCAAGGAGGCGAAGCAACATTTAGATAGACTTCAGATGCAGTTGAAGGCCCTATCAACCATAGATAAAATGAAGCGATCCCACGAGCAACACGTCTCACAACAACAAATCCACATGATCTAGAGCAAGGTCATGGAAGTGACGCAACAACTTCAACCTTTGAAGGATAAGGCATATCAACTATTTTTAGAGATTGCGAACCAAGGGATAGAGCTACAACAGGTCATGATTACAACAGAGAAATGCCTAGAAGGACCATTCAATAATGCACTCATCCAGGAGTTTGCTGAGTAGGAGGAAATCACAAAGCAACAGGTCGAAGCAGCTCGATCCAAACTCGAGATGCTTGAAGCAGAATTTTCCAAACCCGAGTGACTCGGGACGAGTCAAAGGTGAGTGTTGGGGGCCTGTTGGCCCTTGACCAATTTTTGAGGAATACTTGGTCATATTTGACTGTTTTTGGTACTCTGACATCCAATTGGAGAAGGATCTCATGGCAAAGAGGAGATCACAATATCTCTGCCCCTTTTTAGGGATTTTTGGGCTTTTTGGGAATATTGTAATGGGAAAGGGATATCGACCTTTATTTAGGCCTTTTGTATGTATAAATAGAAGGGTAGGAAATGTAAGAAAAGAGATGCGCGTGTCAACTACGTGATGTAAAGTGAATGGCTTAGTGCATAAAGTAGATCTATGTGATCAGACGTCTATGTGACTGTAAGAGCTCTGTGCCTACTGAAAGTATTGTAAGTGTTGAGTGCACGGGTCAGGGAAGGAATTAGTGCTTGGATCTACCCGGGGAAAGAGGATCTAGCGAGCTGCATAGATCTGTTTTCCTAGGTGGGGTAGGATCTTGAAGGCTTTGTGCTATAACTTGGTTTACATAAGATAATAACAGAAGAAGACTTTGTGGACGTAGCCCCAGGGTGGGGGTGAACCACGGTAACTCTGTGTATTGTGTTGATGTGTTTGTCTCTGTCTTGCTAAGTGATTTGATATGTTTAGATAGATCTATTGATGCTTTGTGCTTATGAGATATGAATGCATGCTAGATATGATATATAAGATGCTAAGTGCTTAATCTATTAGGTATAACCTGTTTATCGTTGCTAAGTGTCGGATCTGAGTAATTACTGAGGTGCTCTGTGCTTTCTGCGAAGTGTATTAATGAATGTATATTAAGGAATAACTGATGCTAAGTGTGATGTAAGAAAGATAATCACAGATCTATGTCCCAACTAAAGTTGCAGACACCTGAGTCTTGAAACCACCCCTGCCTCTACCTCGGGTGAGACTGCATCTGCTTCACAGGTGTTGCCAAAAGGGCCGATAGCTAGGGTTTTGTTGGTGCGCTCTTGAGCGTTGAACCCTGGGTCTTACCCTGTGCCAACACAAGGATTTATAAGCTTCTCTTCTTCTTGGAAGATTTGAAGAAAAATCTATAAAGCCTATCTTTATATCCCAATTTTAAATATTAAAATGAGAGATCAATTACCTTAGATACACTTGTTAAGAAATATGCAATATAATTCTAATTGCAATATTTTTATGGTTCTCATTAACGAAATTATTATGAAAACCTTCATTTTTTTATTTGGGCATTCTCATTCACTCTTTTAGGGGGTATGCTAGTTAAAATTACTTTTTAATTGGAATGAGTTAATAAATGGACAAAGTCAACTTTTTGTCTAATATTTTTCAATCATAGTTATCTTAAAATGTGTCAAAATCATTGGGGGAAAAATACTATGACTTCCAACAAAATTCTTGTCCACTTATTAACTTTATCCTTTAATTAATAGCTAAGAGCTAAAAACAACATAATATTAAAAATTACTATTTTTTTTTATCTTATTATTAAAATATAACAAAAGAAAGATGAGATCCAATAAGATTGTAAGTATATTATCCTTAAAATTTAATAAATTGCAATAAGTATATTATCATTATAATTTAATAAAAAGGGAAAACATATTGAGTTTTAATAAACATAAATAAATACAAATAAAAATATTAAATTAAATTTTAGTAAAGATTAAATTATATTATTAATACTTAATTTAATTTAAATAAACATATGAAAAATAATAATTTTCTTCATTTTTATTTTTTATAGGAAAATGATAAAACCATTCAAATTAAATATAATAAGAAAGAAGAATGGTCAAAATAAGTTAAGATAGCTAGGTTTATATGGTAATTATAAACAAATTAAAAAAATTAGAATAAATTTAGTTATTGTGAACTATAGAATAACTAAAATTTGGTTATAGTTAAAAAATATTTTAATAAGACAAGTTTTTATTATGATTATAAAAAAATGTTTCATTATAATGATATGTTTATATGAAAATGATAAGTGGTGAATATCTTGGAATTGATATTTAATATTCACCACAAGCTCAACTAGAATTATAACATTGAGAAAAGGATTATTGGGGGATGGAAAGCTTATTATGGGCTTGAAAACAATTGTAAATTAGCCGATCTTTGGAGTTGGGATAAGAAGAAACTCCTCTTTGAGACTATTGTTACACCTTCTATTCTTTATGGATGTGAATTCTGGGGCTATAATATCTCTCATGATTCCTGGAGAAAGATAGAACAAACAAAAAATAATTTTATAACCTATAATATCAAAATTAAAGGAAATACGCCCTATCTCATTCTCCTCTTAGAAACAAGCCTCTACCCCATTGGGATCACATCCATGACTAGATACCTAATTTATAAGAACAAGTTAAATAACATGGAAGACAATAGGCTTCCTAAAATATCTTCAAATTTGAGTCGTAACCACCATCGACTCAAGAGAGGATGGAATAAAGATGGCCAGTCTTGTCTAAACTATTGGGGAATCATGGAAGACACCATTTTGCAGAGTTAATATACTATTAAAAATATCAACAAATCAAAATTTAAGGAGAAAATGTGGTGTGATAAAGAGTTAGAGGAGAAAATAAAATTAAGGTATTATAAGGATGTAATCAACCCTAATCTAGAATATCAAAATTATCTGTCTATTTTGACAAGTGTAAAGAAAAAAATAAGCATTGCTAAGATAAGAACAAATTCTCACGAGCTCCATAGTGAAACTGGGCATTGGTCAATTCCTAAAACGCCATGGGATGAAAGAGTGTGTCACTTTATGACACTAAGAAGGCTAAAGATTGGTTTGATATCTCTGCGTTATATGTTTAACATGATTGCCGCAGGGTTCAAGTCTATTGGGGTTCCAACAAAGCCTCTAAAACTATCGGCCCTCCTGGTAGACCAAAAGGAAACACAACACACAGAGTGCACTGCAGATCTCACCCGAGATAGTCTTAATGGGTGACTACAATACTCAGGTGTTTGCAATCTAGGATTGAGTGAATATCTGAGAAGTGTGCGCTGAGAGTTCTATTTAACTTATTAAAGCAATATGTTGTCATTCCCAGCTATGCATGTAATATAATCAACTCATTCAATCATCATGCTATTATCTATTCATAAATAGTAAAAGAGACACAAGCATTCACTCACATAACACATGTTTTACCATGGTTCACCCCCTCATGGGATATGTCCACAAAGATCTGGCTCTTAAGCTCTTCTATTATGGAAGTTACAAAACTACAACAGTACGTGCTTTACAACCCATCCTCAGTCGGGTCGAGAACTATTATGAGGTGGACTAGATCACACCAGGTTCCTCAACCTGCGATCTAACCCTCAAGATCTACCCTCCTTACTCCTTTACAACTCAACAAATTACACAAAGGTATCAGATTACAGTAGTGTTTCTCCAAAATTCCCTAAGAGGTCTCTCTATCTCCGCTCCATCCGCTCTCCGAATCCTCTAAGAATATCTATATATATGTTTTTGGCTCATCAGCCATTACAATGTATTGCAAAAACCCTAACCCTAACAACGTTAGGTCTTCCATGCATGTGCGCGTGCTTCTCTTCCTTCCAGCTGTCGCTTTCATCGTGCATGCCTTTCTTCCCAAAATAACCTTTCTTTCCACTTTGGCCTGCTTCCAACAAGCCCCCAACACTGACATGTGGCTCGTCTTGAGCCATCTAACCTCTATGTTCTTCGTCAATATTTCGGGTGATCATTTGGAACTTCTCCATGAGCTTCCTTGCTTGCGTTTGGGCTTGCGTGATCTTCTCCTTGAGTGCGCCCAAGCCTTACCCTGCAATATCGTCACTAACCAACCTTGCACATTCTGCCTAGGTTTGTGCCATATACATTTTGGATTCCTCTGCTTGTGCAATGACCTCTGCTGCTTGATCCTGGAGTGGTTCCATTTGAGCCTGGCGCTCCTATTTATGCGTCTACGCAGTTATGAGTTCTACCTGTAGTTTCTTCATGTCTTGCGACCCTTTGACACACTCCATGATTGACATTGTCTTCTACCTCTGCTTGAGGTCTTGGATAACTGTGCTTATCCTTTCTCCTTCCTAGTCCCACTGCTGGACCTACTGATCCTCTTCCAACTTCGTCCAGAGCTACGCTCCTTTCTTGAACAAGTCATCCACTGCGTGGAATTGTCATTCTATCTCCTGTATCTGCGCTATTGCCTCTTGTTTCCTTTTCTCTCTCACCTCCGGTGGAGTGGTAGACGTGATATGCTCTTGGAGATTCTCAATCTCATGCTGGTATTGATCAATTGTCTGCACAATTTGATCAATATTCTCTGTCGCTCTAAGTTCGGCCACCTACACGTTCTTTGGGATATTCTCGTAGGCTGCAACCACTTTCTACTCTAGTCTCTTCACATGTTCCTTTTCCTCTTTGGTCTCGAGCTTAGCCTGCTCGAATACCAATTCCAGCTCATCCCGATGCTCCTTTACTTGTTTCAATTATGTTGTATATGTGCGTGCATGAGACTATACCTCCTGTGTAATTATTACTTGCAGTTTATAGAAGGCCTTGGTTGGTATCCGCAGTAATACTAGCTACAATTGAGCCAAATCCTTTAGGGGTGTCTGCCCCATGATTTCGTCCATGTGCAACATGTTAGGTGTGATATGAAATGTTGAAATCGATTGTGTTATCGTCTGGACTGTGTCCCTTTCACTTTCTCCAGGTTCTCCTCCTATCTATTATGCTGACATGCCCGTTTCTATGCTGTTGCTGACTTCCTGCACTTCGCTGATCTGCCTGAGGAGCTGTCTCATGTATGCCAACTCTTCTTCAATTTTGTCCATTTGGTGCACAACATTCTCAAAATCCTCGAATGTGCGATCCTGAACCACTTGGGCCACCATTTTTGCATCATCCTTCGTGATTGTGTATTCTAGAGGCTTTCTATGCGCCTTCGTATTCTTGCGTGCACCCCCTGTCTGGGTGGCTGGTCGCTTATTCTGACCTAGCTCTTGTGGAGTAGGACTTGATGTAGTCCATTGTGATGCCTCAGCCTATTTTTGTTGTACTTTGGGCACTTGTGTATTTTTATTCTTCCCCATCTGGACTCCTATCTTTGATGTCCCCCCTTTCTTCCGTTGTGGCTTGTTCTGACCTATGCTTGGTTTCTTGGGAACTGTTACTTCCTGGGGCTGTGTATGTGCCTTCCCTACCTCCTCAATATGTGTATGTTCCTATCTTACCTCCTCCTCCTCTATCTCTACAGGTATTTTTTGAGTGAGGAATGGAATCCTCCATTCATCTTCCCAATCCTTAATTGCCATTTGTATGTCCCCCTCCGTGATGCAGTAGCGGAGTTGTAGCCATTGCTTGTCGGAGTCCTTCCATGCCTGGATCTACATCACATGTCTAGTGGATTTAAATTTGGCTATGCCCTGATAGTGTGCAACAGCTTGCGATGTTATCATCCAAGTGTTGGCAACGGTGTCCTGTATGTTGTGGAGATATCCTTCGAATAAAACTGCATTTATTCTTCTATTCTTGTCTTCTGAAGCGACTCCAATCGATAAGTATCGTGCTCTGTGGCAGGGTTTGGGTATGGTGGAGAAGTATGCGTACTTCAGCTCCTTCCATCCCATAATGGATATCAGGATGATCAGCCATGAATAATGAAATTATTTTCCCGGATCCTACGCATACTTGCAGTCGTCTAGAAATAGATTCAACAAATAAGGGGCCAACTGATTGTGGTGCACTCGACACCCTGTGCTACAACTACGACAACCCCGACCAAGACTTCCTCCTTGTAGCATTTCCTGAGAAAATTACATGCCATGATTTTTGCAATGTCAATAATCTGTTTGATAATGATTCCACACGACCCCCTCTTAGTGTCGTATTTCTTCTTCATCTCATCGACCAATTCTTTCTCCTTTGTTTTTTCCTGGAGGAACTGTGCGAGATCCATGCCCCATGATGACAACCCTCTAATGTGTGCAATGAGATATACATCTATTGAGATGAGCTGGTCCAACAACAGATCTTCGCCATGTGTGACCACCATCAACTGCTTGACGCAACTATTTGCATACTGGCCTCTTCCAAAGTGTGGTAGGTCCAACAGACCTAAAATCCCAGTTTTTGCCAGTCCTGTTACCCACTGGACTGGTTGATGAATTGGTTCCCCAAAGGGATATATACCCACAGTTTGTAGATAGAATTGCTTAGCGAACTCTGGTAACTTGTTCATCTCCGTTACATCATGGTCTGAGTACCTCAATTTCTCTAAAGAACCTAAAAAGTCTTCTTTTACACGTACCCTTTCTGGTATGCGTGGAAAAACAATTGTTGTGGTGGGTTGTCTGCGTGGTGACCGAGGTGCCTTCTGATTGTCTTTTCTCTGTGGTTCCAACCTCCATTATAAATTTTTTAGAATACTGCTCCGGTCGGCTAGTGACATCTTCCACTGCTCCCTCCTGTGGGTGTTTCGACACGGTTGTCTGTGACTCTTCTGTCTTGACCATTTCTTCATGATTTGGATCCATCCCATTGACCCTCAGGGATTCTATAGGGTTTTTTGGTTGCACTTGGCTGCATGTGTCCTCATTATATCAGATCTACCCCTCTTCTGGCCTATCGATGTACATGCCTGTAGGTGTTGTCTATTGGGTTTCTTCTACCACGAGTGTTGGGCTTCCTGGTGTTGTATCCGATAATGGGATTTCATCCACATTGATGACTTCTGGTGGTGGAGATGGTTGTTGTTCGCTTCCTTGCGATTGAGTTTGTGATCTCATCCTAAATATGGGTTGTCTAGTTGTCTGGATCGATTCTCCTTGTTTAGGTGGTGCCATGGTGGTAAAAAATTGTCTTTCGCCGAGCTCAGTAAACTTTGCAACATTTACTCTCTGCTGCATATTCTCTATCACTCTCTTCCTTTTCCAATTTTGCAATAAGATTTCCACTCCCGCGTCCCTGCTTTGTATGGGTGTCATGTGAATCTTGTCAAAGACTTCACCACAATTATAGATTGAATGAACCACGGATCCCTTCATACTTTCCATTAATTTCCTTCATCGTCTCCAGTTGGCGTGATTAATGCAATGTCCTTTCAATCGTTTTTGACATTCAATTCCGCTATCCTTCGACACTTAGTGATTCTTTTTCTGTAGCCACCTTTCCTACTTATTTTTTATTTGAACTAACCATTGGCCTTCTCTTCCTTCGGCTCGTACTCCCGTGTGTGTGTTCTCCTTCTCCTTTCGACGCACTGTTCTTTTGTTGGTACCTTGGTATCTTTTTTTTTCCTGCGCGGTGTCTTTCAAGTTGCGAGTGGTCGACTATCCTTGTACAACTTCATTCGACTCCCATTGATCATCCCTCTGAGTTCTGCGCCTCCTATGTCCTTCAACTATACAAATCCCTCGTTTGTGACAGTTTTTACTTCGTATGGTCCTAACCAGTGCATTCTGAGTTTTCTTGGATGCTAAATGGATTTACTGTCATAGATCAACACTAAGTCTCATGCCTTGAAATTTTTCCTCTTGATATGTCCGTCATGTCAAGATTTGTCCCTTGATTTTTGAACTTGTTTGTGGAACCCTGCTAGGATCCTATCTCCTTCCATGATCATTAGTTGATTCATCCTGTCCTGTACTGTGACTCGTTCTGTCATGTTCGTAATTGTTTCTATGCGTAGACTGAGTATAAAAAATTCTAATGGAACCACCTCTTCTTGTCCATATACCAATCTGAATGGCATGTGTCTTGTCAACTTATTGCATGTGGTCTTGTTAGCCCACAATACTGCTGGTATTTTGAGGTCCTAATCATCCCTATTCACATTACAGATCTTCGCCAGTGTTTTTTCAAGGATTTTTTAAAGTGCTTCTACTGTTCCATTTGTCTGTGGGTGATATGGAGTACTCTTTTGATGGTGAACTTCAAATTCCTTAGTCATAGCCTTGATAGTAATGTTAATGAAGAGAGTGCCTTGGTCTCTCATCAAAATTCTTGGGTGACCGAATCTAGTGATCACATGTTCAAATAGGAAGTGTACTGCTGTATCCGCGCTACAATCTTTGACTGGTGCTTCTTCCGCCCATCTTGTCAGGTATTCTGTCACAGTGATAATGTACCTTTCTCCTATCCTCTTTGCTGGTGGGTTAATTGGTCCCATAAAATCTATTGCCCATTTTTTGAATACGTGCAAAGTTACTCGTGGTCACAATGACATCTCGTCCCTTCTTTTCGGTTTACCAACCCTCTGATAGAAATCACATCCTTGACAGTAATCTTTTGAGTCTCTATGAATGGTCGACCATCATAGTCCTGTGCACAATACCTTCTGTGCGGTAGCTTTTCTTGCGTAATGTCCTCCTGCAATTCCTTCATGGGATTTTGCTAAAATCCTTGGTCTTTCATGTTATAACACATATCTTCGCATGATGCTATCTACGCCCATTTTGTATAAGTGTCCTGCAATCAACTAATAATATGCAACCCATACTACCAGGTTCTTCTTCTGTGCGGTGGTATATTCCCGTGGCATAGTACCTGTACTCAAGTACTGGACGATGTCTGCAAAGTATTCATTGACGATCTGGACTGAAAATAACTATGAGTCCGAAAATTTATCTTCTAAATTTGTAGGTTCCTCTCTATTCGTGACCCTTGATAGGTGGTCAGGTCTTGCATTCAACTTCCCTGGCTTGACTATTACTTCCAAGTAAAATTCTTGAAACAATAGTAACCATCGACAAATTCTCCTCCCCAACATTGGCTTGTTGACTAGGTACTTAAGGGTTGAGTGATCTGTGAACATATTAAAATGTTTTCCCAGTAAGTAATGTCTAAACTTCTGCAACACTTAGACCATATCTAGGCTTTCCCTTTCTGTAGTGTTGTATTTCTTCTCTAATTCTGACAGTTTTCTACTCACAAATGCTATTGGATGATCCAAATCTCCTGCTCCTGGCTGTGCCAAAATAACTCCAAGTGCTATGGTTGATGCATCTACATGTACGTGGAATGTCTTCTCCCAGTCCAGGAATACTAGTATTGGCGCTGTTACCATCTTTTCTTTCAGCGTATCCAGACCGTGATGACAATCCTCATTCCACTGAAACTTTGTATCTTTCCTTAACAGTTTCTCCATTGGCGTGGTGATCCGTGCGTACCCTTTGATAAATTTTCTATAGTATCCTATGTGTCCCAATGTTTCTCTTAGTTGACGGACTATTTTTGGTGGTGGTAGGTTAACGATTACTGCAATTTTGGCAGGGTCTACTAGTAAACCTTGCTTGCATACTGTATGGCCCAATAATATTCCAAACGGTGTTCCGAAAATACACTTCTTGATGTTTAATGATATCTGGCACGGCCTGCATCTTTCTAACATTATCCACAAGACCTCTACATGGTATTTCAACAGAATATAAACTATCCAATTGTCCAAGTATACCTTTAGAAACTGGTGGATAAATTCTTTAAATGCAACTATGACTACTCTAGAAAATATTGCTGGTGCATTCTTCAATCCAAACGACATGACTGTGTACTAGTAGGATCCCCATTCTGTAGCAAACATGGTCTTGTATCTATCTTCCTGTGCTATCTTGATTTGGTGGTAGCCTGAGAATCCATAGGTGAATGAGTAAACTTCGTGTCCCCCGAAGTTCTCCAACACTTCATCCGTGAATGGTGTAGGGAACAAGTCATGTAGGCATGCATTGTTCAAATTCCTCAAGTTGACGCATATTCTTATCTTGCCTTATTTTTTCTCTTGAACTACCATCAGGCTTATCCATTTTGATTCTTCCATAGGTTCTATGATTCCGACTTCGAGCATCCTATCAATCTCAGCTTTGACTTTTTGCTTATAGATTGGATTTAGTCTGTATGGTCGCTATCTGATCGATCTTGCCTCAACTTTGAGTGGTATCTTCATTTCTCCTAACTCTCCCACTATGCCCTTCATTTCTGTAAACGTTCTAGGGAAGACATCACAGTACGCATGCATTAACTCTATTATGCTCTCCATTGTCTTCTCATCCCAGTAGTCTTCAATGTTGTCCATTTTGGGATTCTCAATTGTCCCAATGTTGACTTTCTTCACCTTGATCGATGTGGCAATTACTTCTGATTCTAGAGGTGGACTTTCCACTTCTCTTTCACCTTCAACTTTCCACTTTTTCATGCTACCATGTGCTTCTTCCTGCACATGTTAGCATGAAAAAAGTTCTTTTACTATTTGTTTGTTCCGATGTTGTTATTCTATTATGAGTTCGACTTCTGGTTCCTTAATGAATATCACCCCTCTTATTTGCTTAAGTGCTGCATCTATGTTGGGGTTCTCATGCTTGAATGAGAAAGTGACTGTAAATTTCTGTTGTAGTATTGGCCAACTCGTAGTTCGTCTGCACAGTTCCTGGTATGTATACCAGTTTTCTGGTATACCTTCTAAGGTATGTACAAAATGATAAGGCCATTCCTCTAGGGTTTTCATTTTCCACAACGCTATGCACTT
>SNQJ01S0097437.1:0-27240 GCA_010110895.2 Picea sitchensis
TACATTTACCTAATCATATTTAAAAATTACTTTGATAGCTAATTGATTGCCATGTAAGTGATTAACATAAATTAAAATATTAACACCAGATAAATGAAGCCCAACAGTTTATTTGTTAATATATAACAAAATTTAATATATTCTTTTAAAGATTCATTTCATCTTCTCAACCTTTAGGGGTTCATCAGCAGCTATTTTGATGCTGGCATATTCTTGGTCATCCTCTCTAATCAATGGATGAGATTTTGATAACATATTCTTGGTCATCCTCTCTAATCAATGGATGAGATTTTGATAAATTAACTTCTGCTCATTTATAAAGATGTACGTTTATGTGATTATTTTTTCACATTTAAAAAATTACTTGCTCACCACCAGATTGCCAGGTTCAGTGATTAAGAAATAATATTTTAAGCTGATCACTATTTACTAAATTATTATTACTGGACGGATAGGATGAACATTAGATGCCAATTAAAAAGTTTTACGCGCAGTAATTTTTTTTTTTTTACCAGTGCGACCAGTGCGAATGTTTTTGGCCGCGCGGATGTGAAGTGTTACCTGAAGATTATTAATATATTCCGCTACCTTTCGGCGTTCTCAGCCGCTAGGTAGCGGCTGTGCTAGTGAGTATACACAATCAGCATTTATACATTTTGCGTATCCAAACTTATTTTTTGATATTCAGATTTCAAATGTATACAACAGAGAAGCCACAGAGATGAGACTGACATGTAAGAGAAATACACGACGAGACGAAACAAATAGAGAATTTATATAATGATAGATATGCTAGTAAGTGAGGTTGACGGTGAACTTGAGTACAGTTGCATAAGCGCTGTTGGAAACGGTCTCGATGAGGGCGTGGCCTTTCGCGTCTTGGAACTTTCCACTTCCCCCAACCACTGCGATCTCCCTCTCAGGCAATGCACTGTTGTCTTCGCCAGAGAACTCGATGCTGCTGCCCTCGTATTCCGATCCTTCGTCGAATTTCGCGGTGAAGGTCATGAGGAGGGTCTTGGAGTCTTGAGCAGAGGGTATGTAATATCCCTCCCCTTTACCCACCAAAGCAGAGGACTCGTCAGGCCCTTCCGTCAACGCGTCCTCAATCACTATAACCTCGCTACTACTACTGCCCAGACCCTGACCGCCCTGCTGGTTGAATGGGAATGGGGCTGCACCCGATGCTACCGGCAAAGGCGAATTAGGTAATGGATTAAGTAAATTTGGAGAATTGATTAAGGGGATACTCTGCTGCGATGTGAAAGGAAAATTAGGACCTGCTGGGAATTGATTAAACTGAAGGTTCTGGCCATTAATATTATTATTAATGCCGATTCCGTTGAGGAGTGGATTAATGGAAGAAGACGGTACGAAGCCGTTTGGAAACGTTAACGGGAGAACCGGGCCGTTCTGAAGTAAGGGATTAAGAAAGCCTGCACTAGTAGCTGCAGGAATAATGGGGCCGACTCCATTCACAAAAGAAGGATTAGCAGGGGAGACAAATCCGTTTGGATTAATGGAAGTAGCTGGAAACTGGCCGTTGAGCAGAGGACTCTGGGGAATTGCACCGCTTGGAAAGGTTAGTGGGAGAGGACCGCCATTTTGAAAGGGAAGATTAAGTAGGCCTCCTGCAGAAGTAATAGGAGGTATTAATCCATTGGGATTAAGTAAGGTGCTGCTGCCTCCTGAGATGGAGAGGGGCTTGGCTGTGGGATTTGGTCCTCCAACTACGTCGTGCATGAAGAAGGTCACGGTCGTCGTTGCAGGCTCGGGCTGAGGCTCAGGCGCATGCTCGGACGGAGGAACTGCAGGAGAAGCAGCAGTATCACCAGAATTAACGTCTGCATCTTCTAACTTCATTTTTCTGCTTGCAGCAGCAGAATTTGCATTGCAGCTCATCCCCCAGAAAAGAACCACTGCCATTAGAAAAACAAGAGCAGCATTATTCCTGCAATTTAAAATAATACGCTCCATTCTCCAAATTTAATAAACTGGTAACCAGTCAGTATTCAACCCAACCCTAACGCAGTCCAGCAATTGATATATTGTAGTATGAGATGATACAAATGGAGGTGAGTTTGTACGTATATATAGATGAAAGCGCACTCAAATGAACAAACCCAACGTAAAGCTTGATGCGTATTAATTAACTATTACTGGTATTGAATTGGGTATACCTGCCTTCATAAATCAAGTTTGGTCCATCGTCGTCATCGATGGTGCGTTGCAGTGGGTGCGTAAGATAATTATCAATGTAATTCCATTTTTCCATGAGTTCTTCTGCTGACTATATGTATTGCCAAACTAACTCAGTGCAAGTTTGACGAGAGTGGTGACATGAGTTCTTCTGCTGACTATATGTATTGCCCAACTAACTCAGTGCAAGTTTGACGAGAGTGGTGACATGAGTTCTTCTGCTGACTATATGTATAGCCCAGCTAACTCAGTGCAAGTTTGACGAGAGTGGTGAGATGACGTATTTAATGGATTTGGTGATCGACTGCTACGCATTGAACGGATGTGAATGTGAATGAGGGCCCTTTCTTTGATTTTTTTGAAGCCTCGTCATGTCACCTTGCCATGAATGGTCTGCGTCGAAAGGTGCGCCATTGCATGTGTTTTGAACGACTTCAAAGCACAAGTGAACTCCAGACGTGAATGTGAACAGGTGGTAGGTAAATATTGCCATATTGTGACATCCTTTTTATCTCACCTTACCCTTTCCTTCGATAGCTGTTTACAGAATGCATATAAATTAGCACAGTCACATAATTGTGGCTGATCAACGTCGAAAGGTTGATAAGATGAAAAAAATCCTTAAAATAATATATTAAATTTTATTATTGATTAACAAATAAAAGGTTGAGCTTCATTTATCTGGTGTTAATATTTTAATTTATGTTAATCACTTAGGTGGCAATCAGTTAGCTATCAAAGTAATTTTTAAATATGATTAAATAAATGTAAAAAATTAAACACATAAACAGATGCCTTTATAATAGCTAGGAAGTTAATGATTGAAATCACAGCGATTTATTTTGTGTGACTACTAAGAATATTCCAGCCATATTTAATCTTGTCCATAGAAAACTTATTAAACACTAAACCCCTATTAATCTGCCCATTATCAATAGATATACGCCTTTTGGCACTGTGTTGTTGCCTCTTAAATATATCACTTGCCTCTTAGAAGGTGCGCACGCATAGGGTCTTTTCATTTTTATTTTTCTCAGTCACTAAAGCGATTGAATTAACCTCAGGGCCACGTCTGTGTAATTGCACATTAGATATGTTCATCAAACTTAAGCACGTTTTACCATTGCAACAATCCACAAGGTCTTTTGGTGCTTACCATAAGCCTTTTAAGTTTAGGTTTTGGGATGAGATGAATAAATTCACACATGGCTTTGTTTAATTCTATCAACATTAGAATCCATGCACGTCATCAATTACTATGTGATTTACTTTACATACAAATAAATATGATTGTGCTTTGCATTTTTAAATGTTTTATTAGTGTGTAGAGTTAAAATAACTTTAAATATATTATAATATTAATTACGTTTAAAGGTGGTTAGCAATTGAAGATGATGGCATACTCTTAGTCGTTCTCCTAAATCAATGAATGAGATTTCATGTTCATAACTTTCTTGCATTTTTTAATGCTTACTTTCCTTGTTTATTTTTTCACATTTACTTAATATGATTAATATTTTACAAAAATTCCAGATAACGTGAGCTAAGCACATAGTGACATATATACAGCACAAAGAATTATAAAGAAATACCCGAAGAGTTTTTCTGTCCAATTTCAAAGAAATTCCTCTTAGAATCCCTGAGTCTCACATCACCTATGATCGAAACTCAGTAAAAGATTGGCACAAGTCAGAAGATGTGCTGCGAGAATGAGAAATATAAGGGTGGACTGGTTCACCTCGGCCCTCCCTTCGACTTCATCTCCAAACAGGACGACCTCATGGTAGCAATGGATTATGTATTGAAGCAACGCAAGAGTTCACTTTTACTCGAATTAGAGAGTGCGATCAGAAGCAAGCCTTAGCTAATGAAAAACAGAGGATGCATCTTGTGCGTAGCCACACTCTTATCATTGTCAAGTTATGTTGCTTCATTTTTATGTCTACTTTGAGATTGTGGGAATGAAATAAGCCTTTCGGCATTAATCAGCCACATTAATACAACCACTTTATAAAAGTGGTTGATATAAGCTCCAAGAAGCTATCCACGTTTAAATATAAATGCATGATGCACTTTAAATAAACAATTCTTTTAAGATGGTTTTAATTACACTTTTTTTTCGTGTAAATTTAGGATGCCATCTTTTATGATGTGTTTTAATTATATTTTTTTGGTGTAAATTTATGATGAGTTTAAATTAATGACATTCTATTCTAACTGTATGTAATGACTTGTTTTCAACTTGGAAACATTCTGTCACAAAAAGAGTTTTTTTATAAGCTCCAAGAAGCTATCCCCAAAAAATTATTATATTTAAAATTTTATTGATAATATTCTATCAGCAATGAATAATGCCTTTCGACGTATATCAGCCACATTTTTAAATTAATTTAAAATTATTATTATATGTAACTAGCAACAACCACTTTATAAAAGTGGTTGATATATGCTTATCGACGCCATTTATTCACCTTTCCAAACTAATGGCGTTGTTCGGCGTATATCAACCACTTTTATAAAGTAGTTGTTGCTAGATGATTGTCGACATACTTTGGAGACTACCATTAATATATATATATATAGTAAGTTAGCAGCTTATATTACTTTAAATGTCTCGAGCGACCAATAAACAAAATGTACGAGGCTAAGAGAAACACAACTTGTTGTGTTCTGCGCAATCCAAAACCAAAAAACTATACTAACAATTACATGAGGTATGCAAGTATGCTCAGAACCCATGGCCTGTGGTAGATGCTTAATTCTCATGAGGAAGAACTTGAACATGTGTGTTGTTCGTAGTCAAAGTTGGAGGCAGGGGAATGGGGATCCAAACAGAATTGTGTCATGACCGTTGATAACTAGAGCCAGCGGAACGTCATTGAAGCATATGAATTGAGCTACCATCCAAGAGAGCCTAAGATGTACCTAATCCAAGCATATTTTTTTATCCTCCAAGGCTCGACGCATATGAAAGATAAGGTCGAGAAAGTGTGCAGTGGGGGGATGCCATCAGTGGCCTCCAGGGGCGAACTAGTATGTAACATCCCCAGCCACCAACAGGCCGGACAATGCTACCACGCGGAAATACATACATACATACATCTAACATGCATTTTAATAGAATTAAAACACATAACATAGAGTTACTAATGTCATACAGACTTAAATAGAATTAACATCAATTCAAACTTGCAAGGGAATACATGATAATCATACAAGAATCACAGACATGCATTACATGTAAATTAAGCATAGAATGATAATTATCTTTTAACTAGAGTAACATCCACCAACTGCGTGCAAACCTTCCACGAGCCTCCCATCCTTAGAGCATGTTGCTCATCACTCTCAGCAATAGGTCACCCCCAAGCTAAGACTAATCTCCATTGGGAAAGGGATTCCTAGGCTAGGCAAGGTCAACAAGGAGGTCACATAGTTTCAGAGGAAAGATTCTCTCCCAGGAGTCACTTATGCCCACTGCCCACAAACTCTCATTCCCCACATGCCTGTCCCACCCCAGGAGTATACACCTTCACTGTCCTACAATGCTTTGGCTGCTAAACCTCCCTTGCCTTGGGCTTCAGCAACAGGTCGGACCGGAATTCTCCAAGCTCTGTGGCAGCTACAGGACCCCTCCCAGGAGTTCTCACTTCCTCCGCACACTCTCTCACATGGAGAGAGTCTCTCATAGGCTTGACAACCTACTTCTTCAGTTAATCTTTGACTCAGATCTAGTAAAGTACGAGTGATAACAACAGCAATAGGAAAATGGTTATGGACACCCCAAAACGGTAACAATCGAGCATTAAGACACAACACGGCTTAGGCAACTGATGGAAGCAACCTAAAGACGGTTTAGTGTAGACTCAACGCTGAAAAAGTAGATAAGCTGGGTACACAGCTCAAGCAGGTCGGCTTCACAGTTCTAGGTTTTCAGAGGTACGTGGCTATACAGAGGGAAATCGCAGAGGCCAATAGGGTAGACGTTAGTTAAGTCCCTCGTATTTTTCTCTAGTTCCAGGAATCGTGCTCAGAAAAAGATGCAGAGGGCGATGACCAGCTCTCGGGTTCAAACGGTGGATGTCGAATGGGGAGCCAACCCCCAACACAACTGACGTTTCAGCTTTTAGCTACATGCGCCCAGGTCGACACTTGTCTTCCAAGAGCTGGATGCTCTACAATTGCATTTGTTCCCCTTTCCCATGAACTTAGGACAACACTCATCAATTGTCCACCTTAGCCTTTAGGAAATAATAATAATAAATTATTATCCCCCTTTGGAGGAAAGCCCCCTATCTTAGCCCCTAGGCCCAAACACTTAGCCTCCTCCCTTACCCAACCTTGTGGAAGCTTAGTCCCCCATCACTCTTTCTTTGTGGTTGGACTGCACACAACGATATTTTATATTTTATTACTGATCTTCATGATTATATATACAAAATTAGGCTCATGGCCTTAAGCATCTAGGCTCTCCGACCTAATAAACACATAAGCCCACCAACTTATATACACTTGTCTCACTAGCCTACAAAACATGTTTACAATTCATAGATACAAATGGGGCTCGTCCTTGGGGTATTACAATCCCCTCCCCTTATTTTTGCATTGTCCTCAGTGCAACGTTTACACAACATCAACAAGATTTTCAAAATCTTCAAAAAGATGCGGGTATTATGCCCGCATAGCATCTTCATGCTCCCATGTCACATCCTCAGGACCGTACCAGGTCCACTGGACCTTTACAAGCCCTATGGATTGATTCCAGAGTTGTTTTCTCTTCCGGTCCAATATGCACACATGATGCACTTGCAAGACGCCTTCTTGCTCCACCTGGATCACATTCCAATCAATAACATGATTAGGATCAAGTATATGTTTCTTAGGCAATAAAATATGAAACACATTATGTACAGTCATGGATACAGGCAATGAAAGCATATATGCAACTGGTCCAATCCTTTCTAGGATTTCAAATGGCCCACAAAATCTAGCTGCCAACTTGGAACAGTTTCCTAGCTTCAGAGAACTTCTGTTGGCTTTCACTTTCAAGGAAACATGATCACCCACTTCAAACTCTCGGTGGGTTTTGTTCTTATCAGCATAAATTTTCTTTTTTGTCTTGGGCAACCTTCAAATCCTGCTTAATTTTTAACATTTGTTCTTCCATTTCCTTGAGCAACTCTGGCCCAACTATTTCTCTATCAACTGGGTTATCCCATCTTATTGGAGTGTTGCACTTTCTACCATAAGGTGCTTCAAATGGGCTCATCTTCAATGATGATTGATACCCATTCCTGTAAGCAAATTCTATCAAGTGTAGGCAACCTTCCCATTTAGATGGTTTGTGCATCACATACATCCTTATGATATCTTCTATCACTCGATTCACCCTCTATGTCTTCCCATAAGACTCGGGATGATAGGAAGTGTTGAAGTTTAGATTCATTCCGAACCCCTTGAATAATCCTTTCCAAAATTTTGAGGTGAATTTTGGGTCTCTGTCAGACACAATTATCTTGGGGATATCGTGCAATCGTGTTATTTCCCTCATAAAAATATCATCAATATTAGCTACCTTGTGTGTAGTCTTTAGTGGAACAAAATGGGCAGCTTTCGTAAGCTTGTCCATCACCACCATGATTGAATCATGCTTCTTGCCGGTTCTGGGCAATCCTATGATGAAATCCATTGTCACTACCTCCCACTTCCACTCAGGAATGGGTAAAGGTTGCAGCAATCCTGTTGGGTGCCTATGCTCAACTTTAACCTTCTAGCACTCCATACATCTAGCGATGAAATCTGCAATTTCTTTCTTCATACCTGGCCAAAAGTAATGGCTCTTGACTGTTGCCACAGTTTTCTGATATCCAGGGTGCCCAGCTTAAGGCACATTATGCATTTCCTTCAAAATCATAAGTTTCAATTCCTGGACATCAGGTACATAAATTTTGTTCTTGTACATAAGTGTTCTGTCAGTTTACAATTTATAATTTTCCACTTTATGTGGCATCTTACCTTGTTGTAGGTTTGCTACCAATTCCTTGTACTGCAAATCTGCATTTGTAACTTCCAAAATTCTGCTTTTAATACCAGTTTGGTACATACTAATGGTTGTAGCATGCAATTCGTGCACTCTCCTGCTAAGTGCATCAACGACTTTGTTCTCTTTTCCTTCGATATGCTTGATATCAAAGTCATATTCACAAAGAAACTCCAACCACCTACTATTCCTAGCATTTAAGGTTGGTTGATCAAATAAATACTTCAGACCGTTGTGGTCTGTTCTCAGTTCAAACATTTTTCCCATGAGGTAATGCCTCCATTTCTTCAGAGCGTGAACGATAGCTTCCAACTCCAAATCATGAGTGGTATAGTTCTTTTAGTGCTCTTTCAGCTTTCTGGACTCATAACAAATTACAAACCCATTTTGACTGAGGACTCCTCCCAACCCTTCTTTGCATGCATATGTACACTCTACAAAGTCTTCATTTGGGTTTGCAATCCTTAGGATTGGAGCACTGGTTAACAACTGCTTCAATCGCTGGAAGCTTTTCTCACAATCTTTTGTCCACTGAAACTTCTTCTCCTTCCTTTGCAAGGAAGTGATGGGGTGAGATATCCTTGAGAATCCTACAATAAACCTTCTATAATAGCCAGCTAGACCCATAAAGGATCTAACTTCTGTCACATTCTTAAGCGCTGATCATTCTCTAATGGATTCTATCTTCTTAGGATCCACATTTATCCCATATTTTGAAATTATATGCCCCAAATAATGGATCTACTTTTGATCAAATGAGCACTTGCTCAATTTGGCATAAAGATGGTGCTCTCTTAACACTTGCAACACCATCTTCAGATGTTGTTCATGCTCTTCCTCCGACTTGGAATACACCAGGATGTAATCCAAAAAGACTATGACAAACTTGTCCAGATAATCCCTAAATACACCATTCTTTAAACACATAAAAACAACTGGTGCATTTGACAACCCAAATAGCACCACTATGAATTCAGAGTGACCATACCTTGTTCTGAAGGAGGTCTTACTGATGTCTTCATCCCTTATACTTATCTGGTGATATCCTAATCTAAGATCTATTTTCGAAATATCTTTACATCCTTCAACTGGTTAAAGAGATCATCGATCCGCGACAGAGGATACTTGTTCTTAACAGTCACTTTGTTTAACTGTCTGAAATCGATGCACAATATCAATGTCCCATCCTTCTTCTTCACGAACAGGATCGGGGCACCCAAAAGGTGACACACTTGGGTGTATATACCCCTTCTTCAACATCTCTTCAAGATGCAACTGCAGTTCTTTCAGCTCTTGTGTACTCATTCTGTAAGGAGCTTTCGACACTGGAGCTGCTCCAGGAATCAAGTTTACAAAGAAGTCAATATCTCTTTTCGGCGGTTGTCCTAGTACCTCCTGGAATATATCCTCAAACTTCTTTAATACCGCATGGTCTTCAATATTTGAGACATCATCCTTAGATGCTTCCTCCACATGGGTTGCAAATAATTGGCAGTCTTTCTTGTAGCACTTCTTCAGCTGCATTGCTGAGATTTCTATGACAACAACTACTTTGGGAATTCCTTGGGTTGTCCTCTGATTCCCTTCCTCATCCAGGAAAGTGAATGCCTTGTTATGACAATCTAAGATGGCGTGGTGTTGGTCCAACCAGTCCATACTAATTAGACAATCATAAGAACCTAAAGGTAAGATATTCAGGTCTTCCTTAGTACTTAGTCCATTCATGTCCATTGGATATGATTTAACTAATTTCGTAACCTTTCTCTTGGTTCCTGTAGCCAGCTACACTAACCAAGATTTTCCATGCTTACTTCTTGGTAAATGCAAACTTTCCACCATTCTAGGATCTACATAACTATGACTAGCTCATGAGTCTATTAAAATAGTAAAGGCATGGTTGTTGATCATACCTTCCACTTCAATCATGTGCGACTTATATTCTTCTTGCTTGTTGTCCAAGTCTGCATAGATTCTTGGTATTCTACTGCCCATGTCCTCCACTATTTCAGCCTGCTGAACTTTGTGGACAACTCTCACTTTATCATTTATGTGGGGGAAATATTTGTACCTATGGTTTCCTTTACAACCCCAACATTCCATAGGTGGCTGTCTTGGCATTTTCCCACCCACTTTAGCCTTCTTAGGCTCTCTAACAGATGGTTGTCCTTGAGGACTGTTCCTGAAAAAGGGTGGCTTAGCTCCCTTCTTCCTCTGATCCATCTTGAAATTCTTCTTGTCTTCCCAAGCCTTCCAGAAAGTAGGATTTTAATTTTGCTTCTCATACAAACATTTTGCTCTTCTTATAGTTTCTTCCATAGTCTTAGGGTCATCATACTAGATCTTGTCACTAATGGAAGGTGGCAACCCACTTAGATACCTTTGAATTTTTACAGTCTCATCTTTGATGAATAGAACATACTTCAACAACTCCAAGAACCTTCGTTCATATTCATCAATTGACATGCTACCCAGCTTGAGTTCAAAGAAGTCTTTCATCTTTCTGTGATGGTATCTTTTAGTCAAGTATTTTTTTTCAAAATACTTCTTGAATTCTTTCCAAGTAACATCTTTCTCTTTAATGTGTTGCACCTGCACAAGATGATTCCACCACATGGATCTCTTTCCTTTCAATTGATACATTGCAATTATTCCTTCTGCATGAGAGGAATAATTCTATAGTTGGAAATATTTCCTCATGCCAAGCAACCATGTTTCGACATCTTCCTCCTTCTTGTGTTCTCCATCAAAAGTAGGAGGCTTAATCTTGTTCATTTCTCCATTTAATTTATCCACTCCAGATCTCCTATGTTTTCTGGTAGGAGATGGGATTGAACTACTGCGTGCTTCCTTATTGGAATGTTTTAGGGAGTGATGATGATTCCTACTAACTCTTCTTGATATTCTTTTCTTCTCAGGGGGTCCAAGAATCCCTGTTTTTCTTGAATCACCCTCCTTATCCAACTTCTCTTCGATCCTTTCCAGGATCCACATCAACTTTAGGTTGAATTCACCCTATTGTTCCTTAGCTTTCATAAGCTTCCTACTATCTTCTCGGTGAGGTTGGGCATCTTTCTACAATCTTTCAATGATTTTCATCATACGCCCTTCCTTATCTATCTCTTCTCCACGCACATTGGAGTTCGAGCCTTCTACTCCCAAATGGACATCCATCCCTTTAGCTTCATTCTCTGAGCTGGAAGCATTATGTGCCTCCTCTATTCCTCTGCACTCAGTGTCAATTCAATTTGGTCCTTACACTCATTGAACTCTGCAAACACAACATTCAGACAATCGTAATTTGTCAGGCCATCATTCCTTAATAAATCCCACAGAATTCATAAAGTGAATCCAATTACAGAAAACACTCAGATTTCATGAATTTTTTCGAGCTTTACTCGGCTCTGTGATAATTCCAGGCCTTAGCCCTTTTCTCTTATCCCCAACCCCTGTGACCACGGGTTGTGTCCAAGCACTAGATCAATAGGCACTTAATCAGGACTTTGAGTTCTGAAGTCTTCATAATACATCACCAGATACTCTCAAAGTTATGAATTAACGAACTTGCGAAGTAGGGTGGATCAATGGTCCATGTCTACCCAACATCCAACGACTGACACTCTTTATGGAACTTCTGTCATTGAATCTTTGAGACTTCAAAGCTTTGGGACTTCAGGACTTCGGAGCTTCAGAACATCGGGTTCTAGAAGCTTTCACACTTGCTTCCTTCCAATTTCGCGACTTTCGAACTTTCAAATTCTCTATCCTCGGGGCCCACATAGTACAATTGTCACCAACTAAGGCAATGGAACATGGTACACCTAGGAAGGTTCACGTCACCCCAGGTGACATCATCCGGCCCCACCACATCTACCCTTTCACTTCGAAACTTCAAGCTTCAAAATTTTGTGCGCCAACACATTCCCCTTCTCCCGATTGTCGTAGTTCTGAACTCTCCTTGGATAGTCGACGATCTTTATCTCTCCCACAACCAACGGTCGAGATCCACTTCGTGATTTCTTGCTTCAGAGGTTTTCACTTCTCTTCACTTTAAATCTTTTGATCTGCGAACTCCGAAGGATTCTCGTGAATAACCCATGCGCGGCTTCTCCAAGATCTAACAGTCAAGATTCTCCCCTCAGAGCTACAGTGTAGATCTCTTCCGGGACTTCAGAGCTTTAGACTTCATAGTTTTGTGCCTCAACGCACCTCTCTTCTCCCAATTTCTGAACTCCGAAAGGCTTCTAGGATAACCCTCCTGCAGCTTCTCCAGATATGACGATCGTAAAAGGGTTTCCCTTCCTTCCGAACCGATCCTATGACCTGCATTATTCTGCATCCCAATACCACGTCTATCATGGTTTTATGACACTGCTACTCCTCCTAAGCTTCGTAGCACAACCAAGGTAACTTCTTAGCACTCGGGAAGGTTCTGAGGTCTGAAATTAGTCCCTCCAGACACAATTTCCACTCGAAACCCTGGGTCCAATGACCACTTATCCATCCCATGCAGGCTCAGCGTTGAAAAATTGGCTCTTGTACCAATTTGTAACATCCACATCCACCAATAGGGTGGGCAATGCTACCATGCGGAAATACATACATACATACATCTAAAATGCATTTTAATCGAATTAAAACATATAACATAGAGTTATTGTTGTCATACAGACTTAAATATAATTAACAACAATTCAAACTTGCAACATAATACATGATAATCATACAAGCATCACAGACATGCATTACATGTAAATTAAGCACATAATGATACTTATCTTTTAACTGGAGTAAAATCCACCAACTGCGTGCAGACCTTCCACGAACCTCCCAGCCTTAGACCACAATGCTCATCACTCTCAGAAGTAGGTCACCCCCGAGCTAGGACTAAGCTCCACTGGGAAAGGGATTCCTAGGCTAGGAAAGGTCATCAAGGAGGTCACATGGTTTCAGAGGAAAGATTCTCTCCCAGGAGCCACTTACACCCACTTCCCACAGACTCTCATCCCCCACATGCCTGTCCCACCCTAAGAGTATACACCTTCACTTTCCTACAATCCTTCGGTTGCTAAACCTCCCTTGCCTTGGGCTTCAACAACAGGTCGGACCAAAATTCTTCGAGCTCTTTGGAAGCTGTAGGACCCCTTCCAGGAGTTCTCACTTCCTCCATGCACTCTCTCACCTGGAGAGAGTCTCTCATAGTCTTGACAACCTACTTCTTCACTCAATATTCGAATCAGATCCAGTAAAGTACGGGTGACAGCAACAACAACAGGAAAATGGTTATGGACACCCCAAAACGATAACAGTTAAGAACTAAGACACAACACGACTCGGGCAACTAATGGCAGCAACAGAAAAGGCTGGGTACATGGTTCACACAAGTCAGCTTCATGGTTCTGGGTTTTCAGAGGTGCGTGGCTATAGAGAGGGAAATCGCAGAGGCCAACAGGGTAGACGTATGTTCAGTCCCCCGGGTTTTTCTGTAGTTCCAGGAAACGTGCTCAGAAAAAGATGCAGAGGATGATGACCAACTCTCGGGTTCAGACGATGGATGTCAAATGGGGAGCCAACCCCCAACACAGATGACATTTCAAATTTTAGCTGCATGCGTCCAGGTCGACACTTGTCTTCCTGGAGCTGCATGCTCTACAATTGCATTTGTTCCCCTTTCCCAAAAACTTAGGACAACACTCATCAATTATCCACCTTAGCCTTTACGAAATAATAATAATAAATTATTATCACCCTTTAGAGGATAGCCCCCTAGGCCCAAACACTTAGCCTCCTCCCTTACCCAACCTTGTGGAATCTTAGTCCTCCATCACTCTTTCTTCGTGGTCGGACTACACGTAATGATGTTTTATATTTTATTACTGATATACATGATTACATATACAAAATCAGTCTCATGGCCTTAAGCATCTAGGCTCTCCGGCCTAATAAAGACATAAGCCCACAAACTTATATACACCTGGCTCAGTAGCCTACAAAACATGTTTACAATTCATAGATACAACTGGGGCTCGTCCTTGGGGTATTACATGGTAGAAGTAGAGAATGGATGTCGGTTGGAGAGGGTCGACTGATGTTGGAACAAATGGAGGAGGCACCGAAGTGGAGGGAGAAATGGAGTTTGATTCCTCAGCAATGAAGCAGCCCCAAGGGGAGATCAGCACATGATGGGGAGGAGGCTTGATCAGGCCTTGGGTGGAGGAAGTGACCGAGATAGGAACATTGTTGTTGAGAAGGTTGTTTTCACGAGAAGTAGGGACACGACCTCTGGTCATGGCATCTTTGGTCAGAGCGTTGTGACGACAACGAGCTCTTTTACGGGGCATTGTCAACAAGTGATGCATGGGAAGGACGAAGCAGGGAGGCAATGGAGGGAGGGGAATGATGGTGAACAGGGAGAAAAACAAAAAAAAGTGGAAGGGAACCTATGAAAAGTTGATGGGAAACAATGTGCAAAGGTCTGAAAAAAATCCAAACAACAACAACAAATGGACCAAAGTATCATCATGATGGGGGAGGTTGAACATAAATAACTCGATGGGTGGATATTTTGAACATGCTGCGATGAATGTGGCAGCCTGGAGAAAGAAAACTCTAGCTAGGATAAATTTTAGAAGTCGCAAATCCATGGAGGAGTCTAATGAATAGCTTTATGATTATCTGAGAGTCTCCTTCAACCACAAGATTTAGAATGCCCAGGGACATGGTTGCTTGGATGCCTTTGATGAGGGCCCGGAGTCCCACTGCGTTGTTGGTGTCTATACCCATACTTCCCACAAAAAAATATATGATATGCCCTATGTCATCTCTGATAACCACACCAAAGCTTATGTTTGGAGGCACCGTCAAAATTGACCTTGAAGAAGCCAGCGGGGCGCCTCATCCAATGAGCTGAGCTAGCAGGGGCAGCAGGTATGGGGAGTACCTTATTTGCAGATGGTTGGGGGGTGAAATTCCATTGTCGTAGGATTATATCTTCTTTTTGTTTACATGTGAGGTCTTCATGAGTCCACTTAATGAGATTGATGGTTTATAGGATGTTGTCCTGAATTTTCTTCCATGTGAGATCCCATGGTAGCTGGGTGGATCAGAATATTTGACAATTTGTCTCTTTCCACAGATTCCATAAAATGAATCCTGGAAGAAGGATCCATATGTGGTTGAGAATGGAATTTTGATATGCTCATTGTCTCCAATCTCCTAGGGTGTTGTAGATACTGTCTCGGTTTCTGTCAGACATGCACATTCATTGTGCAGCTTAATCCCAGACTTGTGAGTTGTATGTGCATCGATTAAGAAAATGTTTCATTTAATGCATTAAATGAAACTCTAAGTTATGTGCATTTGGATGCATGTTGTGGTTGTCACATTGTGACAACCACTTTGGAACATTACATTCCCAACGTTGCACTGTGACAAACATTTCCCAATGTCATGATGTGACGAACTTTTTCGAACGTCGCAATGTGACTAAAAATTATTGACGCCACATTCTAATGACCATTTTCCCAATGTCGCAAAAGGAAAATATGATTGTACACTGTGTCAAGTGTTTCCAAAAATTGCATTATGATGAACATTTCCCTACGTTGCATTGTGACAAACATTTCCCAACGTCGCAATGTGATGACCATTTCCCAATGTCACATTGTCACAAATGTTTCCCATCATCTCAAGAATGATGCATCTATTTCCCACAATGTCACATTGTCACAAATGTTTCCCATCATCAAAATGTGATGGACATTTCCCTTTGTCAACAATGTGCTTAGAAAAAAATATAAATCATTGGCTAAAAAGTAAAACATGATTCCATACATTCATTGTGACTAACATTTCCTACTGCATTAAGATGAACATTTCCATTCCATTGCATTGTGACTAAAACTGCATTATGATGAACATTTCTCACTGTCAAGATTAGACAAACATTTCCCAACGCTAGTAAATGAGGACCATTTCCCAATGTCGCGACTGTCACTTAACGCTTCATCAAGCCACAATGTGATGAAAATTTCATTTTATTATCAATGTCCTTAGTAACATAAAACCCTCGTCTAAAAGTAAAACATGTTTCCACATCTCACAGACTAACATTTTCAAACGCCGCATTCTAATTTTAACATTTCCTCGATGTCGCTGATGTGATGAATATTTTCAGCGCTGTAAATGTGACAAAGAAATTTATCGCGATTATGATGAACATTCCTTATCAGTCACATTGCAGACTAACATTTCCCAACGTCAAGAATGTATAAACCATTTCCACGTCGCGATTATGACGAGCATTTCATCGTCATACGTGATGAACATTTCCCTTTGTTATCAATGTCCTTAAGAAAAATATAAATCATTCTCTATAAAGTAAATCATGATTCCATACATCTCATCAGTGACTAACATTTCAATGTCGACTCCCGATTAACATAACACCTTGTTGTTATGTGATGCATATAACCTAATGTGAGAGGCATAGCCCAACATTGGAATAACATACATTGTCCAATATTACCTTCATACAATAAGTTATACATTATCGCTTTTTTTAATACTTCAAATTTATAAATTCATCAAGTTTTCAATTATTTACCATACATTTAATACTTTTATTTAGTATTTAATACATTAACTTATATATCATTGATGTATTATTTAATTAATACATCAATACTTTTAGTACATTAATGTATTATTCTATCAATATATTAATACATTATTACTTTTTTAATTGTCTATGTTCCACATCGAATGTCGCGACTTAACATCAAACATCAAATGTCGCTTAGACTAACATTCTAACGCCAGAATAAGTCATGAGACTATTCTTAATGTCAGACAGGATTAATGTTTCCCATCGCCATAATGTGACGACCACCTTCTTGTTATCAATGTCCTTAGGAAAAATATAAATCATCAATCTAAAAAGTAAAACATGATTTTCTACATTCATTGTGACTAACATTTCCAAACGCAGACCCTCCTCGATGAATATTTTCTAATGTCGCTGATGTGATGAACTTTTCAAACGTCAGAATGTGACAAAAAATATTAAATACATTAATGTATTAATACATTACGTATTAAATACACACGTATTAAATACATTAATGTATTAAATACATTACTACATTAATGTATTAATATATTAACATATTAATGTATTAAATACATTATCGTATTTAATACATTAATGTATTTAATATTAATGTATTTAATACATTAATATATTCATTTAATACATTAATGTATCTATTAATACACTAATGTACTAATACATTAATAACTAACTAATGCATCGCGTATTTAATGTATTAATGCATTGACATACTAATGTATTTAATAGATTAATGTATTTAATGTATTAATGCATTAATAGATTAATGTATTTAATGCATTAATACATTAATGTATTTATGTATTAATACATTGTAAATGCATTAATATATTAAATACATTAATAATGTATTAATGTATTTAATACATTAATGTATTAATGTATTTAATACATTAATAATGTATAATGTATTTAATACATTAATATGATTAATACATTAATGTATTTAATATATAATGCTATCACATTATCGTATTAACATTAACGTATTTAATACATTAATGTATTAATACATTAACGTATTTTAATACATTAATATGATTAATACATTAATGTATTAATATTAAATGCATTAATGTATTAATGTATCTATTTTTCTAACGCCTAATGACAGTGGCCATTAAATACATTAATACATTATCGGTTATCATTAACACATTAATGTATTAATACATTGTCGACATTAATGTATTTAATACATTAATGTATTTAATAGATTAATGTATTTAATACATTATTAATATATTTAAAATAATAACATATTCATTTAACATATTAATGCATTTAATGTAATAATGCATTGATACACAATGCATTTAATAGATTAATGTACTTAATAGATTAACGTATTTAATATAATAATGCATTAATATACAATGGCTTCAATGCTTTAATGTATTAACACATTAATGCATTTTATGTATTAATACATTATTAATACTTAATATATTAATACATTAATGCATTAAATGCATACAATACATCAATGCACAAATGCATTAATACATGAAATGCATTAATGTAATAATGCACAATATATTAATGTGTTTAATGTATTAAACACATTAATAATGTATTAATGTATTTAATAACACACATGATTAACACATTAATGTATTTAATACATTAATGAGTTTAATACATTATCATAGATTAACACATTAATGTACAGAATTAATATATTTAATTTATTAAAAAAAAAAAAAAAAAAAAAAAAAAAAAAAAAAAAAAAAAAAAAAAAAAAAAAAATAATGTATTATTAATGTATTAATATTCAATATGTTACATTAACATTTATAAATATATTACTGTTATAATATATATACATATTAATGTAATAATTAACAAATACATCAATCATATACAATGGTAGTTCCCAAAAGCATGTCACACACCAGCAACAACCACTCTTGAAAAGTGGTTGATATACGACCCACACATTTTCTCACCTTTAAAATTAATGACATCACATATCAACCACTTTTATAAAGGTGCTGCTAGTTGACTACCGCATTACGCTTTGGAAACCACCACTAATATATGATTGTATTATTTAATTATTACACTAATATAATATATAATAATAACTTCATTAATATAATACACACGTGTTATTATTAATGCATTAATCAATTAATACATTAATAATACACAACACATTACAGAAGCTAATCGACACACACCAATTAATTACTACATTAATCTTAATGTATTTAACAATACATTGATGTATTAAATAAACAAACAAATAAAAATTCAATACATTAATGTATATAATACATTAATGTAATAAATACAATAATACATCATTAATGCATTTAATGTATAATACATTAATGCAGCATTTAAACATTAATGCATTTAATACATTGATGTGTTAATGCATTTAATACATTAATGTACACACATTAAAGCATTAAATACATCAATATATTAATGCATTAATACACAATACTACTAATTCATTAAACACATTAATCTACTAAATACATTAATGTATTAATGCATTAATACATTAATACATTAATGCATTACATTTAATGTATTAATGCATTGACACATTAATGTATTTAATATATTAATGCATTTAATGTATTAATGCATTAATATATTAATGTATTTAATGCCTTAATGTATTCATACATTATCACATTACACATAATAAATATATTAATACATTAATGATAAATGCATTAATACATCAATATTAACACATTAATACATTAAATGTATTAATGTATTAATGCACTAATACATTAAAATGCATTAATGTATTAATGCATTAATACATTAAATACATTAATAATGTATTATATACATAATGTATTAATGAACTTAATATATTTAATTTATTGGTAAATTTAATGTATTAATGCATTGATACATTAATGTATCAAAAAAATAATAAACTATATGTTACATTAGACATTAACGTATAAAAATTAATTATTACATTAATAATTTAATTAATACATTGATGTATTAATGCATTTAATACATTAATGTATTAATATATTTAATATATTAATAATGTATTAATGTATTAATACATAAATACATTAATACATTAAAGCACAAATACATTAATATATTAGTGCATTAATACATTAAAATACATTAATACATTAAATACATTAATAAAGTAATATTATCATTAAATACACCACACATTAATGTATTGGTGTATTTAATGTATTAATGCATTAATTACCATATTAATGGCCATATTAAAGTATCATATTAAAGGATTGATACATTAATAATTTAATGGATTAATTAATTTATACAATAAATTCCACTAATACATTGCTAATACATTAATACATTGCTAGCAACAACCACTTTAATACATTAATACATTAGCAAAACATTATTAATACATTAATAATAATGTATTAATGTATTAATACATAAATACATTAATATTAATACATTAATGTATTAATACATTAAAGTATTAAATACAATTGACTATTAATGCATTAATACATTAAATACATTAATACATTAACATATTAATGCATTAATACATTAATACATTAAATACATTAAATACATTAAAGCATAAATACATTACCACATTAATGCATTAATACCAGCTTATATATTAGCAATGTATTATTAATGTATTAATGTATTAATACATAAATACATTAATACATTAGCATTAAATACATTAATATATTAATGATTAATATTATTAAATACATTAATGCATTAATACTAAAACACACAGCTATTAAATACATTAATAAATTTAATTAAAGCATAAATACATTGTGACGTTAGGAAATGTTTGTCACTTTGCGATGCAAATATCAAGTTGTCATATTCGGGAAATGTTTGTCACTTTGTTATGTTAGGAAATGTTTGTCATTTTTCAATTTTACTTTATGAAATTTTAGGGAATGTTTGTCACAATGACATTAGGAAATGTTTGTCAATGACATTGGAATGTTTGTCAAACGTGACGCTAGAAATGTTTATTCCATCACGACGCTAGTGGAATGTTTCATTACATTGCGACGCCGTGAAAAGTTTCTCACACATTTAATAGGGAAACAAGCTTGTTTCTCAAGCATTGCGACGGAAGGGTTTTGTTTCCTCGACATCGAAGTTGGAATAGGTTTGTCACACTTCGAAAGTGGGTTCGCGACATTACACGCCGGAAATGTTTCTCCATACATCACATTTTAATTTGTGATGTGTTTTGTTCATCCCATTGGAACATTTAGAAATGCCTATCATAATGACGCCATGATGTGTGCACCACATTGCAATCGAAGATAAATTCATCAGACAAAGTTTAAGATATTCTCATGTCATTGGCATTGCGATGTGCATTTATGTTTGTCAAATTGTTATAAAAATTCTATGTTCGTCAAATTACGACGTTCGTGAATGTTCATGAGATTTCAATGTCCCTATATGTTCACCACATGATGTTATTGTGTTTGGTAGATTGTAACGCTAGGAAAATTTTGTCACATTGGCGATGTTAGGAAATGTTTGTTTCTCACATTATGATGAAGGGTTTTTGTTTCTCAGATTACGGTGTTGGAATAGGTTTTTCACGGTTCAAAAGTGGGTTATGTTCGCGACATTGCGACGCTCTGAAATGTGTTTCCTCTCATTTCAATATTGTTTTGCTTTTCACATTGGCACACCGTTGCATATACTCACATTGCTATCATGTTGAAATTGCCATATTGAACATTTAGAAATGCTCTATCATAATGTGACATCATGACGGTGCACCACATTGCAACATGTAATACAATATTAATGTCACATTGTTAACATAACATCATTAATTTAAGATCTTCAACCTAATACTATTAACATTAATGTAACATTAAAATTATATTTTATAACATTATTAATATTAAGATTATTAATGTAACATTATTGTATTAATGTGTCGTTAATGTAACATTATTAATGTGTCAAAATTAATATTATTAATTATAAAATAATGTTATTATTATTGAAACATACCATTTATATTTAAAAAATAAGAAAAGTTTACAAAGAAAATGTTCAATTAATTTATTTTAAGTTGTCTAAAATTATAAAATCTATCCAATTAACTATAAACTTTAAAATTTAGTTAAATTTATTAACATACCCTTAAAGTTTAAAATGTTAATTATTGAACTTTGTAGAACTTTAATAAATTATACTTTATTAACTTATTAAACCTTATTAATTATTTTTATACTTTTGAAGATTAAGATTATTAATATTACTATTGCCGCTTTAAACATTAACAATATTACTTTTAGTAATATTATTTTGAAGATTAAAATTATTAATATATGATGATTAAATATTAATGTTAATACAAATATCAAAGTTAGTATTTAGGGTTAAGGTTAGGTTTTAGTCTAAGAGTTAAATTTATGAGAAAAGACATGTAATTAGTAATGTAAAAATAAACCATACAAATTACATATAATTATTACAAATTATAATAATAAATTATATTAATGTACAAGTCAAAAGCTAATGCGTATTATTTAAATGTACTTTGAACTTCATAAACAAATGCGTATTATTTAACTTTGAACTTCATAAATATATTATTTGTTTATTTTCCATTTTATAAAACAACAAATTATAATATCAATTACAAGTTCAAAGTTATGACATTTAAATGTAATTGAACATAAACAAATGCTGTGACATTTAACTTCTTGAATCCTTACAAATATATTATTTGTTTATTTTCCATTTTATAAACAAATGCGTATTATTTAACTTTGAACTTCATAAACAAATGCTTATTATTTTATAAACAAATTATAATAATGTACAAGTTCAAACAAGGATAATAGATTGAGAGAAGTGGGTTTCAATTTCTGTTTTGTTTTTCAAATGAGAGATCTGCTTTTAAACAAAATTTCTCTCGGATTTTCGCAGGCATCGATGGACTGGTAGATACTAAGCCCACCTCTGGGATAGTACATGTAGGAGAGAGAACCAAACCCGTAAAGGAAGACAAGGTGAGTATTATAATTCTGATTATTGTTAAGTAGATCGATATGTTTCGTGATCGACGTATAAATTCTGATATTTATACTGATGATTACTGATTTGCGTTATTCTCATCCGTGAATCCTGGATACCCGCTGAAATCTTCTTCAGTCTATTTGGGTGAGTAAATATTTTCTGTTATTGTCTTTGCTCATTTTTTTTTTATAAAGCCAGACATGATTGGTACAATCTCTCTCATTCATATATTTCTCTCATTGATATACATGAGTTCAGAGTGTTTTCAATTTCATTTAGGATGTTTAGTTGCTTTGAACTTTATTTAAGAGGGATGAGGTTAGTTATTAGAGGTTAAGTGCTTTGAATTTATTCAAAAGGTTTAGCTATTATTTCCTACGAAACTAGTTATGTACACTGAATATAGGTTAAACAAATGTTCAACTGAAGCCGGGGATATAGATATATCTTATTTCATGGAATATATGCAATTAGATCTAAATTAAATTGTATCCATAATTTTAATTTCCAGACTTAACTTGCGACATACAACTCATTTAACTTAGAGTTTCATTTATCAATGTATTTTTCCAAACTTTTATTAATGTATTTGTTGGTGTGCCTTCTTTGTATCATTGATTGATGGAAGAACTTAGAGTTTCACTCACCTCTTTTAGCCATTGAACCATGGAATTGTGTTGCCATAATGTTTCCTCTTGCATCTATCTCTCATTCAACTGCATCTTGATTTGGGCCTCCTCAACAATAAACTGATCTAAAGCACCATGCTGGATTAGAGTCTGTTGAATGACTTTCATTTGTTGCTCAAGGGTTTGTTGAGCTTGGAATATGTTGTTGAAGGTGTTTTAATTCCAGTCTTTGATCTTTTGTTTGAAATTTTTAAGATTTTGTTGGAATGTATACATCAAAGAACCATGATTAATAACCGCTTCTGCCCACCACCTGGAGGTGTTTTGCTGGAAGTCGGGATGGGCTAGCCCAGAAGGGGGTTCTTTTAGGAGTTCCAGTAATGTTTATCTCTAGATGTATAGAATAGTGGTCTGAGCCGACAACATGGATAATGTTTGATTCAAATATATACCCTTAAAAATAATTTTTTCGATACAAGGAAACGGTCCAAACGACAAGCCACCTGATGGGAGCCCGAACGCCTGTTCGACCAAGTGAAAATCCCATTTTGTTTTCTAGATCCACCAGCCGGAGGGAATATATGAAGGATTGGAACCCTTCACTGTCTTGATCCGGTCCGCATGTTCCCCCTCTTTTCTCTGCAAGGGAAATAGTCATGTTGAATTCCCCTCCTAGTATCCAACGATTGTATTGAATGATGTTTTTTGAGCCATCTAGGTCGCAGAGAAAAGTTTGGTTTTCACCTGGAATGGGAGGTCCATAGACATTGGTGATATACCCTTCTTTTTCTGAGCATATGACTCAAAAGTAAGTTGAGATGGACCCTTTGGTGGAGAAGAAGTTGCTCAGAATAATGGTGGTGTCATGCCATAGAATGGCCAATCCTCCCAATGTGCCTTGGGAATTGTTGTTGACATTAAGGGCTTGCTTCCAGCATTTGGCTAGGATGTTGTGCCCATCCATTCCTACATATTTGGTTTCTTTAAGAAGAAGGATGTCTCCTTTCTCTTCCATGATATGAGATCGAAGAATCCATTGCTTTCTTCTTCCATTTATCCCTCTAATATTCCATGAGATGATCTTCATGAGGAAGATGGGGGAGGTATGGGAAAGAAACTTTCAGTGAGGAGATGGATTTTCCCTAAGTTTACCAGAGAGTTGTCGACCTCTTGTATGAGTTGTTGTGATGACCTGCGACCTCTCCTTTTCTCTTCTTGAGTTGATTTGCAGGAGTTTTTTTTATGGGTCTTGCATTATTCCGATCCCCGTGCTAGATCTAGAGGTGCCTCCAGTTATGGATTTTGTGTAGACTTTATGGAACTTTCATAGTTTTTCGATTGGGATGGTTGAAAGTTATTGTTTACGATAGGATTCTTCTAGCTCAATGAGGTCAATTCCTATAAGATATTTTTCATCAATTTCAATCTCCATATCCCCCTCAACCCGGGAGATAGGAGCGGCCTCATCGAGAGTGGAAAGAGGAGGGGGGTAAACCTGTTGAATGACCGGATCAAGGGAAAATTTGGATTTACCTTTGGGGGATTCCGATTTTGGGTTTTCTGAGGGGTCTAGGGAATCAGGAAGTTGGTTCAGGATGTTGAAAGAGTTGCTGGTGGAGGGGTGTTGTTGGGTCGCGGGGACATTTTTTCTATATGGTGGTTTGTGTCTGTTTTGGACTTGGGTAAAACCATCTTTTTAATGATTAGAAGCAGATGGGTCAGCCTTGGGGGAGTTGTTGAGCGAGAAGTCTCGGAAGAGATGACTGTGCTCATGAAATTGTTGGCAGCGAAAGGGGATGTGTTCATAGTCTATGTTTTGTTCCCATTCTTCGTCGTGATGCTCCAGGAAAATGGATCGGAGGAGGGGCTTGGTTATGTTCAAATAGAAACATATATGGGAATAAGAGGTATAGAAATGTTGTCGGGTGGTTTCAGAGGCTTTAACACATGTACCGAGGTTGTTCTCGATTCTAGCTAGGATTTCTCCAAGCCAACACTCATGGGGAAAGGAGTATAAGCGTATCCAAATTGGGGCATAGGAGAAGTATTCTTTTTCTGGGTTGAAACGCTCCGACCAGAACCTTAAGTAAAGGCCAACCGAGTTGTAGAAATACAAAACACCCTCAAATATCCTATTTTTGTCTTCTAGGTTGTGGAAAATGACTGTGAAGAATCCTTTGGAGCCAAGTTGTAGGTCGATGTGACCTTTTGGCTTTCACCAGGAATGGATCTGGGGAATGAGATAGTGTTCGGAGGGCCAGAGCCCCAAGAATTTTCCTATGAAGGTATGATCTCGCATATACTAAGTTTTCTCACCTACTCTTTCAGAACTTATTACATACCTTGGAGCTTCCGCTGCTTGAGGGATGCATTTTCCAGGTTCCCGTGCTCTTGTCACTTTTAGATGAGAGGTAACTTCCTCAGTGTCCATTTCCTTGGTGCAATGTTGTTCCTCAATGTCGTCTGCAGTAGCATTGCGATAAGAGGGGGATTGCTCCCCCCCCCCCCCATTTTAGTGGTTTTAGTGGCCATTGAGCCAACTAGAGTCGAATGAGAGGGGGAAGACATGGAGAGTTGTAGAGGCGACAGGGGGAGAGCATTGCAGTATGAAGCACATCAAACCCTAACCTAAGCGCTCATGTGCTTGACCAATCCTATAAATATTCCCATTAATATATTAATTAATTATTACATTAATGTAATAAATATTAAGAATGTATAAATTAAAGTATTAATTTACATTAATGTATAATGTAACGTATTAATTGATTGAAACATTAATAATGTAATGTATTAATTAATTAACACATTATTACATTATTAAATAATACATTGCTAAAGTATTAATACACTAATGAAATAACACATTAATAATACACTAAATACATTAACATATTAAATGTATTAATAAATACATTATTAAAATATTAATACACTAATAAAATAGTAATACATTGACCTTAATGTATTTAGTAATACATTTTCACATTAATGTAATATATAAATTAAATTACTTAGTAGAATGTAACATATTAAACTATTTATACATTAATAATGTATTACTACATGAAAGTATGCATTGACTCATTGATTGATATATTAATAATGTAATGATACATTACATTAATGTAATAATGTATAAATTAAAGTATTAATTTACATTAATACATTAAAATATTAATATTAATACATAAAATATTAATACATTAATACATTAATACTAATTTTAATTTTTTTTGTTAGTTTGTCCGTGACATGTGGGACTAACCTGTGATTAAGAAACCGCGACTCAGGGGCATTTAAGCCATCAAAATTACCCGAGGATAGCACCCGGCATGAGCCACACCAACCCTTAACATGTCTAGATTTGTTGTCCTCACAAGTTTCGAACCAGTGACTTTAACATCAAGGAACGCCTTAACAATATATTAATACTAATATTAATACTAAATACATAAATACATTAAAATATTAATAAAGTAATATTTTAATAAATTTATAATACATTAATAATATATTAATGTGTTGATGTGATAGAACATTATTGTAATAATTAAGTAATATATTAAAATCTATTAATTAATATATAAATAAATTGATACATTAATTGTTAAAGTATTAATGTATTGATTAATTAATACATTAATGTAAAAATTAAAGTTATTACAATAATTTTTTAAAGTATTATTTAATTAGTTAATTAATTAATACATTAATATTTTTTTTAAAGTATT
>SNQJ01S0097438.1:13416-32859 GCA_010110895.2 Picea sitchensis
TAGATTGGAATATTAGGAAAAAATATTCATCATTGAATGGATTCAAAGAGGATTGGTTGTAGTTAGAGGAGATCTGAATTTCTCACTAGGAGAATCAAAGTTTTGAGGGCTAGTGGCTTGGGTAGATAGTTTGTTTGGATACTTCATAAACAAATTAGAAGTGGTAGGATTACTAGATATAGAGCCTAAAAAACTAACCCTGATGTGAAGAAACGAGAGGACAAGGGAGGCTATAATAGAAAAGAGATTAGGCCATTTCTTTATATTAGAAGGTTTTCTTGAAGAAACCCTAAGAATTTGGCAATGGGTCTCCACCGAAGGGGGGATTCAGATCATAACCTAGTTCTTATTGAGGTTTCCCATGCCCAAGGAAAACCACCCAAACCCTTAAAAATGAATCCTTAATGGATAAAAGAAGAGGATTTTGTGAATAAGATAAAAGAAGTTTGGAATCCCTATGGTGACTCCTTAAATGAATAAGCTCCCCTCCAATTTCATCAAAACCTAAAAATGGCAAAGCAGGTTGTAATAAAATGGTCAATGGAGGAAAAAAATTAGGAATATAAGACTTTAAAGAAATAAGAAGAACTTATAGCTTCATGCTACAACAATGAAGCTTTGGTATTCTTATCAAAGAACCAAAAAGTTGAGATAAACAACTTGATAATAAAAAGAGGAAAATATTTTGGACAAAGAGAAAGAATGGAGGATTAAAAGTAGGGTTATTTGGTTATAGGTTCGATATGATAATACCAAATTATTCCATGTATATGCTAAATGTAGGAAAAATATAAGCTCTATTTGGAATATATTAAAAGATGTTGGAACTTGGGCAACAAATTTCTATGAGATGGAAACAAAAGTGATCAAATATTTCCAATCTCTCTTTAAATATGATTCTTGTGCAACTATTGCAACAATAATTAAATTGTCAAGATATTTCCCAAGATTTGTCAATCCAAAGGATAATCAAGCCCTAATGGTGGAATTTGGTAAAGAAAAACTTCTCAAGACCCTTCAAAGCTTTCAAAAATACCAAATATTTGGTCTAGATGGACTCTCAATTGAATTTTTCTTGGGCTATTATGATTTTATTGGATAAGACTTAAAGAGATCAGTTGAGGCCATAGATTATTTTAGAGGCTAAATTTCGCCAATGGGCTAATTTTCACTGGTTTTCAAAAAAAAAAACTGTCATTTCCAAAATTTTTCTAAAAACAATTCGCCCAAATTCCATAGAATAAAATTATTTTACCTTCAAAATTGCCAAAAATTTATAGAAACTATATAAAATCCTTAGAAATTTGAATATTTTTACAAAACTATCACCAAAAAATTTATATTTTGCATATTAAGGAATAGTAAGATTAGCCCATGTTTCTACATTTTAATATAAACTTCCATCCTTAAAATTGGGGAGGTAATACCATAGAGGAATCCCTTAGAAAGTGGTGCCTAAACAAGGAAGATAAGAGGTACATAGATCTTCCCCTTTCTGTTGCTTGGGGAATTTGGTTTGCTAGGAATTCCAAACTCTTTGAGCAAGTGGGTACCATGCCTCTAAAATGCACTATTCAAAGCTTAAATATTCTATCTACCTTTCCCTAGTACAAGGAAATTCATCCCACTAAAAAAACTGTTGAAGAAGTCATAAAAAAGTAGATTCCATAGGATTTCTTTGATGGCGCCTCTCAGGGAAACCCCCTAGAGGTGGGGTTGGGGGAATTATCCATCTTTCCTCCAGACATTGTTTCTCTTTCAAATCTGGAATAGGCCATGAAACAAGCAACTACTATGAATTAATGGCACTAAAACTGGTTTTAATGCTGGCACATGAAAATGGAATTATTCAAATTAAAATATTCTAAGATTAACTTCTTGTTATTCAATGGATGAAAGGAGAATTAAATCTGAGCAACTTCACTCTGCAACCTTTGTTTCTTGAAACTATGAACATTAAATCAACCTTCACTCATATCTCTTTTGCACTTGTATATAGGGACAACAACAAGGAATCAGATAGGTTATCCAAAGAAGTTGTTGCACTAGAAAAAGGAACCTAGGAGATCCTGGAAAATTCTTGAGGACACCTTGTTGCTTTTATTCATGAACCCTCATTTTTAAATTTTCACTTGTTTTGAATTTCTAGATCTGTCAATTCTTATAGAAAGATTGGTTGAATCTTACTATTATCATAATTTCATATATAATTTTGAAGAAAAATGTTTAAAATGATGATATTATCTAGAATCGGTTTTTTTTGTGGAGATGGAAAAACACTATACTTTTAATATTTTAAAGTATGTCACATTATAGAATACTACCTCAAGTCTTATGCTTCAGGCTTTATGAGGAAATTTGGAATTCTATCTAGTATCTGAGTTTGTAATTTTGTTTATATAAATAAAATTGCTTGACTTTTTTCCTTGGAATACATACATACATACATATACATATACATATATCCTTAATTCTTAATTTAATTTTAAATATAATATGTAGAGTATATGCCCCTGTATACTCAACCATCAGATATTTCCAATGAGGCTCCATGGGAGATGCAATTCAATTATTGGTGTATTGTTCTTGCATGTCCTATGATAAAAAAGTATATAGGGCCACTTTGAAAAATTAGAGCCCTTTCCTGAGAGTCGACGGAGCTTATAGACTATTTTTCTCTCTCTTGGCATATCACTTGATGTTTACAAATCAGTTGGACCTAGTTTCGATGTGTTTTTTGGTGTGATTCACAAACGGAGGGAGAAAATTCAAGGGCTGGATAAATGGGATAATAGAGATAAGAAGAGAACTAAAGAAATGCATTAGACTTGTTTAATTTTAAAAAAGGACCAAAACATAAGATGTGCAAGGTGCAATATTTTAAACACCACCACATTGCTTCTTATCTTTATGATCGTATGGGAACTTTCCATGGAATAATAAGGTAGATACATTTGGGAGGATGATTTATGTAGAGTTATTTTTATATGAAACCTAATTATACAAATCTCTTGTGTAAATTTTATGGTGTTGGCAAAGTTTTCACCTATGATGTTGAGGTGTAGATGAAGACCCTGTTTTTATTCATCCTCCACCACCCCTTTTACTTTGCCCCTTGGTTTGGTAGATTTATCAATAAAGTTTGAGAGTGAATCCCAATTTGTTTGGGAGGTGAGGGTGTCCATGGTTGAAAGCATTATCTCAATGCTTGTGGGGTTTGATTTTGGCCTTAATTGTCATAAATCCAGAGAGAGGTCTCGTGTGGAGTTTTGTGATATCCTTGACATTAAGGCGAAGTCTATGAATTGTTAGGACATCATAGTATATGTAAATATGTGTTGATATTATTTGTGTGGTTTATTCCATTCCCATTCTAGGGCATGAATGGTATGTATACACATGTACATTTAGGTAGATGGATTTAGAACATGAATTAAATATTGGTTTATTTTTGTAGGATTTTGGTTATTTAATGCACATGTTTGACACGCTTATATCTAAAACACTAAAAGTTATCCTTTATAGTGGTTGATTAGCAACAAATGACAATATTTCTAAATGCATGTAACTTCATTGCAAACTCTATGTAGTTGGACAATGTATTGTGTTTATTTTGAGTGAGGTACATCATAAATTTGCATATATATAATTTCTCAAGAATGCACCTTCTAGCGAACATTATATATTGAAACTTTAACTTTTTTAAAAATATTTTTTTGTATCTAACTTCCCTACTCAATGAAACATTGACTATCAGTACAAAGTGAACATGAAGAAAGTATTCCATCAATTGACATAGGGAACATTGATATTATTATCAACATTTAGATGGTTCACAAGTACATAGTTTGATGCAAATTAATCCTAGTACAATGTGAACAAAAATTAATTTTATATGATTAACACACTTCCAATTGCAAGATGTTGGAGGGATGTCAACAATGAACATGAAGGCATCATCACACAAAATGCCACTCTACTCCCCCGGGTATTAAAACAAATTTGTTTATGTATGTATCAAGATATAGTTTAGGTTATTTTTCATCCTAGATAATTAGTTTTTATGTATACATATATGAATTATTACATTATCTATGTAGTACCCCATTTGTTTTGACTTTTTGACATATTGGACTTTATTATTTGAGGACATTTAGTTTACAAAATGACCTATTGTATTGACGTGTCTTATGATGAAACTCAAAATCTTTTATTATTATTGATTGATTTTAATTGATGTAATGGTAACTTCAATGAAATTTTATTGAAATGGTTATGTGAAACATGGATGGATAAAATGTACATTGATATGACATAATTGGAATTATCATTTTATATGGTTATGATACATGAAATGAATATATTTGAAGTGAAATTATTTTTAGATGCTATTGATGGTTTTCCTAGTGTGACAGGGAAGTCACATGTATACATTGACGTTGTTGGAGTTACTTCACACACACCTAGGATTTATTTTTCCTAANTGTTGGAGTTACTTCACACACACCTAGGATTTATTTTTCCTAAGGTTTTTCCTATGTTTATTAGTCATTATTCAGTCTCCTATATTTTAGGAAGAATATTCCTCTAGGGAGAATATTCTCTTCAGTTTTCACTTTAGTTTGATCAGTTGAGTGGAGTCTAGATGCTACATTGATATTATCACCATGCAACATTGGGATCATCACCAGGTAATGCACATTGTCCTAGGGATAATCACCAACCTAGTGCATTACTCATGATTCCTTGATCTCCTTGTAACTTCACTATGTTTCAGTCAGTTAACTAAAGACTGATAGACTAGTTAACTTAGCTAGGGGGCAGTTCACTCCCATAACTTCCCGAGATACTAGACTAGGTGGCAGTTTACTCTCGTAGTTGTTGGTGTGTGTCCAGATCACTCTAGACCACCACTATGGCACATTGTATTCTCCTCTAGTGCGCATTGGTTGAGTTATATAGATTATTTAATGTGTAAATTATCAATTATTCATTTGGTTAATGAGAATTCTTCCATTCTTTCTCTCTTACTTCTATTTTCTTCTATTTTATCTACAACTGTGTATGTCAATTCCCAGCTAGATATATTATGTGCAGGTTCAACACATTTACATGGTATCAAAGCCAAAATACAGTTAGCAAAAATCCACACCAAATTATTTTTTGCAGGTACCAAAGATTGAAGACAACGGAAAAAATGGAATTCCCAAAAGAATTCATTCTTACACCTTACAAATTATTTTCATGGAAGGAGAATATGGCCATGCATCTTCGAAGCAGAGGATTGTACAGGTTAACCATGAACACAGAGACAAAACCAACATCAACCATTGAAAAATCCGAGTATCTAAATCGAATGGATGAAGCATTTAGAACAATTTGCAGTCTCATTTCTCTCGATCTCCTTTTTCACATATCTTCCTATAAAACCCCCAATGAAGCCTGGACCACCATGGAAGGGATTTTTGGAAAACAGGATGAGATGAGGGGACACATACTCTATGTGGAATTGCTCACATTGGATCCAAAAAGCTTTGACAATCTCCAAAATTTCTTTACAAAATATAATGATTTACTGTCGTAACTCAAGGCTTGTGGGGTTGATAAATCTAAGGAGGAGAAACAAATGTTTCTCACCATTCTCTCCAAGCTTGGTCCCGAATTCTCAGTGTTTGTATCCACATTCCATTTAGTCATATTCACCTCTGGCGCCACCTGGAAGATGCCTTCTCTTTAGGAATTTATCGAATCTCTGACACAAGAGAAGACCAAGATCATCAACATGGGAAAAATCAAAGTCCCAAAGGCGCATGCACTTACTGTGAAAAATGGCAACGGTCATCAATATCAAAAATCTAAAGATAAATAAAAAATAAAAGCTCATGCAAATCCAAATAAGGAAGGGACTCAAAACACTTCAAAGATGCCTCTATATCCAAAGGTGGAAAGGGAAGAAAAGAGGAGAAATTCACATACTTCCATAAAGGATTCCATCTAGAATATGCATGTATGAAAAAAAAAATAGATCTAATGACCCAAATACTTCAGCAAAACAACCTTGGAGATAACATCCCTGAGAGTGCCAAGAAGAAGAAGCCAGAAGATCAGAATCCCAAGAAAGGTAATTCTACCCATGCCTTGATTTCCATCAGCTCCTCTCTCAATGCTTGGATTGTAGATTTAGGAGCATCACACCACATGGCTTCCAAAAAAGAGGTTTATTATTCATTGGATGCATGCAAAGGTCCTCCTATTCTAATGGGGGACAACTCTCCAATCGAGGTCACTGACAAAGGAAGGATTGAACTCACAAACATAAGCTTTGAGAATGTGTTGTGCGTTCCCAAACTTTTCGTCAATCTTCTCTCCGTGTATCAGATGAAACATTCTGGCACTGGAAAGAAATTCATATTCACACATGATGTAGTGGATATCTATGACATGAAAAACAATTATAGGGTTGCTACCGGTGAGGTAAATCCTCAATCTAGGATTTACACATTTTTCTGAATTTATTGAACCAAATTCTACTTTACTGCTTACCCATGTTGATGAAAGCAGCAGGATTTGGCACGAAAGGTTCGGGCATTTAAATTTCAAATATATGCAACAACTTAGCAAGTAGGAATTGGTTGATGGTCTACCAGACATCCATTTCTCCAAAGGAATTTGTGAGGGATGTGTTCTTGGAAAACTCCCTCAAGAGAAATTCGATAAAGGAAAGACGCAGAGGGATTCCTCTCCTTTAGATCCGATCCATAGTGACCTCATGGGACCTTTTCCTTATCCATCAATCATAAAATCAAGGTATGTGCTCATTTTTGTTGATGATTTCTCATGCTTCACGTGGATTTTCTTTCTTAGGAAAAAATCATAGGTCTTTCAACGCCTCAAATATTTCAAAGCCCTTGTTGAGACGGAGTCAGGAAAGAAAATCAAAATCCTTCGAACTGATAACAGGGGAGAGTATGTCAACCATGATATCCAAAATCATTTTCATGAGGCAGGGATTTAGTTGCAGAACACGGTTCCCTATACTCTGCAGCAAAATAGAGTTGTTGAGCGGAAAAATAGATATCTAAAAGAGATGGCATCTTGCATGTTACATGCAAAGTCACTTCCATAGATATTATGGGACGAAACACTTAATTGTGCAACCTACATCCAAAACAGAACTCCCCATAGATCTTTCAAGGATAATACCTCCAATGAGGCTTGCGGAAGTGACCCACTTTTGTATTTTCGGTTCACATGCATGGGTCTAGATTCCCTCTGAAAAGTGGAAGGCACTTGATCCACAGAGCACGTAGTGTATATTTGTTGGATACCCCAATGGTGTGAAGGGATGCAGAATTATTGATATTTCCTCGGACCGTCTCATCATTGAACGAAGTTTCCAATTCAAGGAAAGTGTCTCGCATGTACTTCAACGGTTGCGTCCAGACACCTTTATTCTTCCACCTGTTAGAGATGATGAGAATGCACATGTCGACTCTTATTCAGATGAGAGTTTTGATTCAGAGGATTAAGATGATCCAGATAAAAATTTAGTAGAGTCAGATGCAGAGTCAGTGCATGCAGATGAAAATGTAGAGCCAGAGTCGAGGCCCAAGTGAGCTCAAACTACTCTTCAGGATGCAGGGGATCTTGTTGGGGATCTAGATGATACTAGGAGGACTCAATCTGATTTCTAGGAGCCTCCTCTTGCACTCATTTCCACTGAGTCGTTGCCACCCATACATCTTTTCTTGGTTCATTCTTCAGATCCACAGTCTTATGGCGAGGCTGCTGGAATTACCTTTTTGGAATCCACCATGCAGGAGGAGTATAGCTCCCTCCTAGAGAACCATACATGGGATCGCGTTCACCTTCCTAGTGGAAGGAGACTTTTCAAATGCAAATGGGACTATAGGACCAAGAGCGCAACAGATGGATAAATTAGTAGATACAAAGCCATTCTTGTTGCCAAAATATTTCATCAAGTGCATGGCATTGACTATGATGAGACCTTAACTCCAATAGCGAAGATCGATTCCATACATTTGGCACTTTTCATTGCAGCAACCAAGGGATGGAAATTCCATCAGATGGGCGTGAAGAATGCATTTCTTCATGTTGATCTCTCTGAGGAGATCTATATGGATCAGCCCCAGGGATTTATGCAGGATTCATCTTTGGTCTGTCGACTAAAGAAGTCTCTTTATGGCCTCAAGAAGGCTCCAAGGGCATGGTATGCCAATATGGACTCCTACCTATTGTCATAGAACTTTGTATGTTTCAAATCAGGCCCAAATGTTTACATTCTCAGGACGATTGATTCACTTCTACTCTTAGTTTTGTATGTTGATGATTTGTTGATCACCGGTTGCTCGACTTCAACGATTTCTACAGTCAAGAGGATCCTACATGACAGGTTCTTAATGACGGGCATGGGTCCACTACACTTCTTTCTTGGACTCGAGATCAGTCAGGATGCATCAAGAATCAAATTGTCTCAGGCCAAGTATGCACAAGATCTCCTTGAGAGATTTCACATGACAGAATGCAAGTCTACCCCGACTCCTTTCCTATCACAAGTCAAACTTGAGGATGGTAGGGAGACTCCATTGGTTGACAACACACTTTAGATATAGCTAGTGGGAAGCTTGTTGTATCTCACACACTCCATACCAGACCTCTCCTATGCAGTTGGCGCAGTTTCCAAGTTCATCCAGAAGTCGCATGAGCTACATTGGAAGGTTGCAAAGTGTATCCTTCGTTATGTACAGGGCACCATCACATTTGGGATTCATTATGTAGTGGACTCTACATTGGATCTCATCGGGTTCACTGATTCTAACTGGGCTGGTGATATCACTGATCGCAAGTCCACATTTGGTTACTCACTCAGTCTTGGTTCCGGGCCTATATGTTGGTCGAGCAAGAAGCAGGTTGCTATTGCTCTATCTTTAGCTGAGGTGGAGTACAGAGGGGTAGTTAACATAACCATTCATGTTATGTGGCTACAACATTTTCTAACTGAGTTGGGCATTCAATTTCATTGGTTGACCTTCATATGGTGTGACAACCAGAGCACTCTAAAGTTCTGCAGAGATTCAGTTCATAGGAAATGGACGAAGCACATCGAGATCCACATGCATTACATCCGAGACTTAGTACACGAGGGGATCATCGACCTACAATTATGTCCTTCAACAGAACAAACTGCAGACATCTTCACCAATACCTTCACTAAGTAGAAGTTCCATTCTTTGTGAAGTCATCTTGGAGTGAAGGACACAGTTTCCTAGCAACTGTCGGTTCTTATTTTTACATACATTGTACCTTGACGGGGGGTTTTCCCATGAGGTTTTCCCTCTTTCCTCGCTTTATTTCAGTGTATCTTTTGTATTTGGGTAGCTAACATGGCCTCGTTGCGGGGACCCATTCTTTATTTTCACCGTAGTGATGTTTAGGGGGAGTGTTGGAGTTACTTCACACACACCTAGGATTTATTTTCCTAAGGTTTTTCCTATGTTTATTAGTCATTATTCAGTCTCCTATATTTTAGGAAGAATATTCCTCTAGGGAGAATATTCTCTTCAGTTTTCACTTCAGTTTCATCAGTTGAGTTGAGTCTAGATGCTACATTGGTATTGTCACCAACTAATGCGCATTGTCCTTGGGATCGTCACCAGAATAGTGCATTACTCACGATTCCTTGATCTCCTCCTCACTTCACTATGTTTCAGTTGGTTAACTGAACACTGATAGACTAGTTAACTCAGCTAGGTGGTAGTTCACTCCCGTAACTTCCTGAGAGACTAGACTAGGTGGCAGTTTACTCCTGTAACTGTTGGTGTGTGTCCAAATCACTCTAGACCACCACTATGGCACATTTTCTTCTCCTCCATTGCGCATTGGTTGAGTTATACAGAGTATTTCATGTGTAAATTATCAATTATTCATTTGGTTAATGAGAATTCTTCCATTCTTTCTCTTATGCTTCTCTTTTCTTCTATTTTCTCTACAACTGTGTATGTCAATTCCCATCTAGATCTATTATGTGCAGGTTCAACACATTTACAGATGTGGGATTATGTCAACATTGTATGGAATCTATATTGAGTGAGGATATATATGTGATTTATGATATGTTTTAATTTGTGATAATGGAACAATTTGATGCAATAAATTAAGTGTGTGTGGACACAAGGAATGTGCTTGTCAATTAGTCCACAAATATATTAATGGGTTTGTATGAAAGTGAACAGGGTATCATCAGGAAAGGAGGAATAACATTCATGTTTCTCCCTACTAGAATTAATTTTCCATGTCTTAAGTTGAAAATATTGCGACACTTTTACTTAGAGGTTGCAAATTTCTATGAGGGTAGGTTGTGGATTTAATCACTCATAAGGTTTATTTGAGGGGCATGAAATAAGGAGGCATAATTACTCCTCAGTGACCATTAGTCTCTTAACAAAGTAAACACATGTTGAGTTAACAAGGTCTCAATAGTGGCACCATTTCTCCCACCAAGAAAGTTAGATGCTTGAAGGGATGAACATGGCACCCTTGGTACTTAGTGAAAAGTAACTATGGAAGGGCATGGAGAAGCATGGAACCCTTGGTATCAATTATAAGCTACTAAGTATACATCAAAATATGGTTGATTAAGCATATAAAAAGATTTTTCATCTAGCATATGCATTTGAATTAATTTATGTGAAAAAATAAAATGCATGGTTGATTGATTTATTGAGCATACAAATTAGTGAATTTCATAATTATGATAAATGAAATAGTTCATTTAAAATCATTTGAAAATAATGCATTCTAAATGTGCATGAAATAGAAAATAAAAAAAATTTAATTAACTAGAAATTAATTACTAGTGCACCCATGAATCAAGGAGAAGAAAGAGGAAAAAGGAATTCAATTGAAATAGAAGTGTGGAAAAAGAAAAGTGGGTTGGGAGATATTAGAGAGAGTTAATAAACAACAAGAGTAGTGACTACATGTGCACCCACTCAAATAGGAAAAGGGGAGAACATCAAGGGGACATATAGGAGTAAAAATAGGAAATGTGGTAGTTGGGTGAGCATTAATCACTAATTTATATTTTAAAATAAGGAATTCCTTGTGCACTTGTGCATGTGAGTGACACATGGGTAGGTGAATAGTAGGTAATTGGTCAATTATAAAATTATATTTATGCATAAGATGGACAAGTGGTTTAGGCCACAAAGACTATAAAATGAAGGCATGAGCTAGAGAGTTTAGATATAGTTTTGCACCCTAATTCTAGATGGTTGTCATAATACTTAAATTTCTATTGGGATTTTTAAAGAGTTTGGTATATCAAAGAGTGTTCAAGAGGCAGGGATTTCCTCTCCAGTTTGAAGCTTCACTCTTCTCTCATTTTACTATATTGGTACCATTCATACAACCACATTGTAGCTCGGAGATCCTTGAGGAATGAGAGTACCCATTGGAGTTGGTAGGGTGGTCAATCGATGGACTATCGAAATATCAACAAAGTAGACACAAGTGGAATTCAAGTTTACAATTCAAATATCAAAGGAAAAAAGAATTCTATTGTAATTCTTGAACAATTTACGTGTTACACACACACACACACACACACACACACACACACACATATTCCAAAGACATTCAAAAGTGTTCTTAAGTCACTTGACATAATAGTTCGTCATACTTGCTTCTTTAATCATAACTATGAAATATAGCAGGGATATTGTATATGTATCCAATCACAAAAAACAATGAAAATCACATCATTCAAACCATAATCCTGAAATTGTCCTTTGTCTTATACAAAATTATGTAGTAGTATAAATTTAGATCCAAGGTTCATGAGTATATTTAGTTGAGTGTTCATCCTAGAGTATTGATATAATCTAGGTTCTTTGATCCAATCATAATCCATCTTTTGATAGTCCATCTACTATCATGTTCCTATCCCTATATATGTGAGACAAAGAGATGTGTGAGAAAGATGTAAGTAGAAGATGTACATCATCATACAATGTCTGTAAAGTGAAATTCCTTAGGGTTATTTCCTTGCACATCCATTGAATAATCAAGAGTGAATCACCAAAAAATTGAATTTGTGATCACCAAACTCTTGGGCTAGCCTCAAAACTAATTTGAGAGCCATCAACTTGCAATAATTATTGGATTCCTAACCTATTATATCTTTGAAAGAAATGTTATGATTTGAATATAAATATAAAATTCCTCCTAATCCACCCTTAGCAGGGATCCCCTACAAGGCATCATCAAAGTATACCCATGTGATATCCTTATTGATTACCTCTTCTTTCAATTCATGAATAATTTGTTTATCCTAAATATGTGGGTAAGAATTTAATATTTTTAGAACTTGGACAACACATTTGAGAGGTAAAATCTATTTTCCCTTGAACAACTTCAGGTTCCTAGCTAACTAGAATCCCAAAGCTATATTAAGAGGAAGGGCTCTAATCTTCTTTGTATAATTTTTTGCACACCATGATCTCTCTCTCTCTCTCTCTNTCTTAGATATTTTACAAAGAAATTCTTTTAATTTATCAAAAGTGCAATTGAACAACATTTATTGGTTATTTAGTGAAACGCAAGCACAAATTATATGGAATAGAAATGAGCCTAAATGGACCCATTCCCTAAGCCATAAATTATTGGCTTATTTCTTTGATTTCAAACAAATCTTGAATGGAATAGAGTCAAATCGACTCAATTCCAAAACTTGTATCTACAACCTGTTGCATTGAATATAACAAAGAAAGGCCAAAAATGGTTTATGTGTAGTCAACATCGCATTGACCATAACATATATTTGAAAGGCCAAAAATGTTGAACTATTGTTAAAATTGGAAACTTTGAAATCATTGAAACTATTGATTGAAATCGACACCATTGAAATCATTAGTGAAATTTGGTGGTTCATATTATGTTGAAATTGTATCTGTATTAGCATATAAACCATGTTATTTAAAGTCTGACGGGTTAGCTCTAGTGATTCAGCACTATGAATTACAAGCATGAGGTCACATGATGAAGTCCCCGGGATGGCTACTTTTGTAGATATTATTGACCTCACTCAATATCCTTACTGAATTAAATTGTCAAAAATACAATCATCAAATTTAATTTACCTCCCATACCATCCTTGAAATGGGAGGATGTACTTGGAAGATTTCTCGAAATATGTATTCGAAAACAAATAAAAAAATTAACCATTCTATTTAAAATTGACTTAATGTATCTATTATATTGCATAAATATCCTTATATATATGAAATCAAACCTATACATATTCGAATATCTGAGGATATAAGCCTATGGTAGACGCCTATATCTATTCGAATATCTGAGGATATAAGCCTATGGTAGACGTGGCACTGAAGTTTAGGCTAGGCACAAAGGCCTTTAGCGTTGAATAGGAAGAATTATTCCACAGTCTCCTTTAATGAAATTGATAATTTAAACTAAATGAAGACTACGTGGTAATATATACTCTAACCCTCAATTTCTATTTATTCAAACTTGTAACTACATGTAGCGGACTCTAACACTTTGATATAATTAATCCAAATGACAAGACACCTCTAGCATGCTATAATTGTAGTTAACAAGTAATTTGATTACTCATGGATTGAAATTAAATAGAGATTGTTACAAATAAACTCTCACTAAAAGGGGTTTGTGTAATGTGTTGTGAAATTGTACTAAACTCTATAGTCGGTAGTTGGAAGTGTTAGTTTAAATATTAAAATCGATTCATAACTCCTTGTTGTATTAAGATATTCTTTTAATAGGGGACTTAATTTTCATTTGATATCCAGCTGAAGTTTGGGGGGAAATTCTACATGGACATCTTCCAGCCAAATTTTCTAACTGATATTAATCCTGCAAAACTAGTTCCTACTTAGAGGAACGAAAATCTGGATCTGAGGTGGTGGCAAGGAGACTAGACAGAGGCTTTGTTCCTAAAGACTTACTAACTGAAGCTGGCCTTTACAGAACTTGGGTCGATTTCCCCTTTATTTCGGACCACGCACCCATTTTTCTCCAATTAGATTTTTCTCCTCTACATAGGGCATACCCATTCAAACTAAACACTCATTGGTTAAAGGAACAAGGATTTACAGACTTGGTCACAAAGTTTTGGAAGGACCCAGCATTTCGATCAGAAAGGTGCAGCCAAAAGAGTTTGGTCTGGAAATTATCTGTTTTGAAGTCACTTACAAAGCAATGGTTTAAAGAAAGAGAACAAAGGAAATTGGCAAAATTAGTGACTTTGGAAACGGAGCTCAGGACATCGATTTTATGCCTGGTGGACAATCCAACAAATATGGAAGAAGGTAGACTGCTCAGATTTCGAGAGTTTGAAAGGGATGAGATACTTAGAGGCCAGGAAGAGCTATGGAGGCTCCGTAGCAGAGCCATTTGGCTCTCTAGTGGGGATAGAAATACAAAAAAAAATCACAGAGTGGCTAGTAACAACAGATCCAGGAAACATATATGGGAAATTTCTGATGACAATGGACATATTTTTAAAGATCAGGAAACCATCAAAGCGACAACCTCTCAGCACTTTAAAACTTTCTATAAAGCTGGGGTTGAAATCAATATATTGGAACAATTCCAATTGGTGGATTTATACCCTCAGATGGTCGAGGAAGAAGAGTCTATTGCATTATTTAAACCAGTGACATTAGAGGAACTAAAACAAGTACTCTTCCACTTCAAAAAGGAGAAGAGCCCTGGACTGGATGGCTGGCCCTCAGAATTCTTCACTTACTTCTTTGATATTGTTGGTGAGGACCTCCTTGACATGGTGGAGGAAGCAAGGAGATTTGGGGTTGTGGAGAACAGTTTAAATTATACTTTCATCACACTGATTCCGAAGGCCAACAATCCAATTACCTTTGATGATTATCGACCAATTTCTCTCTATAATTTGTGCTATAAAAACATTTCGAAGATCATAGCGAACCGAATCAAGCCTATTCTTTCTAAATTCCTCTCCTCATAACAACTGGGGTTTCTTCAAGGCAGGAGGATTTAGGACGCAGTTGGCTCAGCCCATGAAAGTATTCATAGTATTAAAAATAAAAAATTGAATCTCTCGTCTTAAAACTGGATTTAAAGAAGGCCTTTGACTTCGTTGATTGGCAATTACTTAGATTGGTACTGATAAAAGTGGGGTTTGGGATACAAATGGTTAACTGGATTATGGCTTGTGTTACTTCACCAACATATTCAGTTTTGATAAACGACGAGGCTACTGATTTTTTTAGAAGAGGCAGGGGACTTCGCCAAGGCTGGCCGCTTTCACCACTACTCTTTATTCTTACCATGGAGGGACTCAGCTTGCTTCTAAAGAAAGCCATCAGGGAAGGTAATGTTACAGGTATCAAGGTTTCTCGCCTACAAAAATTTTTACATCTGCTATTTGTTGATGATATTATCATTATGATTAAATCCATTCTTCAAGAATGGTGGGAAATTGACAAATTAATCAGTCTCTTTTGTAAAGCTTCTAGATTACTGGTAAACAAAACAAAAACTACAGTTCACTTTGCAGGTCTTTCGACATCGGAACTGGTATCCTTCCAGAATCTCCTTCCTTATTCCTTTAGTGATTTATCTTCGGGCTTCAAATATTTGGGCTACAATCTCAAGACTAGTGCGCACAAAGCAGAAGATTGGGATTGGTTGGTGGCCAAATTAACCAAAAGAATAAATAACTAGTGTAATCTTTGGCTTTCATTGGGTGGGAGATACCTTCTTATCAAATTTGTTTTGGAGGGACAATCAGTCTACTGGATGTCCCTGGAAACAATATCGCGATCAGTGCTAGCAAAGCTCAGAAAACTGATGTTCCATTTCCTTTGGAATGGGAAAAAAGACTCTCAACACTTCCACCTATGTTGTTGGGATGTCCTCTCCCGCCCAAAGAAAAACGGTGGTTGGGGTTTTAGAAACCTCTCCTTCTTCAACAAAGCATTGACAGTTAACACTCTTTGGAGAGTGCTCACTCAGGAAGGCATCTGGTAGAGCATTCTTAAGGACAAATACTTCCCTAATTTATCCTTGACAAATTGGTTTAGATTGGCTGATCACAAGACCAAAGGTGCGTCTAGAATTTGGACCAGCTTAGTTCGTTCAGTTCACATCATTAATCAATGGCTGAGCTGGGTGCCTGGCACTAGTCAGCTTATTAAAATTGGAAAGGATAAGATCGCAGGTTTGGGGGATTCTTCCCTTCTCTCCAATGAAACGATTGTGTTCTTGCATAACAAAAATATAACAGTGTTAGCTAATGCATCGACCAGTACCAACCCACTTACAACGATGGATTTGTGGCTCGACGGAACTGTTTTGGGGATGACGGATTCTCAAAAGGTAGAATGGGATTTTTTCTGCTCTCATTTAAATGCAGCAGGGGTTTCTCTTCAAGGCAACAAATACATTCTATTTTGGACAGGAGGAGATGCATCCGACAACGTTTCGGTCAAAAACATTTATAATGCAATTCTGTCAACCCTTAATCTCCCGATGCAAACAGGATGGAAGTTATCCTTTTGGAAGTGGAATGTCCAGTTAAAGATGAAACTTTTTATCTGGATGGTTTCAGTAAATAAAATTCTGACCTGGGAGATGTTAAAGAGGAAAGGCTGGCAGGGATCGGGCATTTGCATGCTTTGCAAGATCAACATTGAAGACTGAGATCATTTATTTGTTATGTGCCATTTCACCAAGATCGTATGGGCCAGAGTGACTTCCTTCCTCAATGTTAAATACCAGTGGGAGGGGGTAAACTTCAACTCGGCATTTAATCCCTGGGTTCTAGATAAAACAGTGCCCACAAGTCTAGCAATTTTTGTCTGCTGGTTTATCTGGCTCGAAAGGAACCATGCAATTTTTTATGGGAAACAACCTTCCATTGGGGCTGTAACTTTCAGGATTATTGGGGCATACAACCCCCGCACACATCTTCAGAAAATATCTTCCAGGTACAAGAGACCTCTCATACATTTGGAGGATTTTACTGTAGCCTTCTTTGATGGGGCATCAATCAGAGGTGGCACCATTTGTGGTGTGAGGGGAGTAATTAAACAACTAGATCGAGGAGTAACCAGATGGTTTATCAACGACGGGAGGGGTACAAACACAAAAGCAGAATTATTTGGTGCCTGGGTGACACTCACGCTTGCAAAACTTTGGGATATCAATAGACTAGTTATGTTGGGTGATTCTAAAGTCATAATTGATTGGTTGAACCAAAAAACTATTCTTCATGCCACTGAAATTGAAGGTTGGCTTCGTAGGACTAGATCGATCACCATATCTTTCCAAGACATAAAGTTCTCTCACATATTTCGGGAATTCAACACAGAGGCAGATCTCCTTTCCAAGCGAGGGCTACTGGAACCAAAAGGAGTACTAACTTATTTCTCATTGATTGATGGGAGGAGTGGTCCTATGTCTCAGCTCAATCTATTATGATAGTCTTTTTGTCTTTCTTATTAATCAACTCTAGTTTGTGGAGTGCAATTTAATGCTTGGTATGGATTTGGATTATTGGTTTTTTCTCAGACTGATCTAGAAAGTGGCTTGGAGTCCCCAGATACGGAATTTCTCTTAGTGTGACTATTTATCGGATTGTAAATATATTCTATTCAATAAAGATATCCTTTGAGAAGATATTGCAGATGTAAATGATTTTTTTATAATACAAAAATTCGAACGAATTTTCATTTGAAAAAAAAGATATCCATATGTTATTAAAATAGCATCATCATAACCAAGCGTCAAGTGCAAACTCTTCACTTAGAATGGATACATCTTGAATATGTAAAAGAGTGAGATTGAAATGATATAAGACCTCAATAATGGCTTATTAATAAAATGATAATTTTTTAATTTATTCAAAATAATGTATGTATGGGGTAAAGTTGAATTTACATACATGTTTGTAAATTAGTCTTGATTAATAATAACTTAAAATAAATATATAAATTTAATTTGAATATATTGTTCAACATGTAAAATAAAATAATGACGTGATCAATTTATTGATATAATTAATTTTGGTGGATGATTTTAGTATGAATATCAATATTTTTACGAGTTGTAAATGGATAAGTGGTACATAAAAATGGTTAGTATTTAAACTATTAGTATTAGTGTGTAACTTGACACAAATGCGTGGAACCATCTTTTTATGCAATCGACGGAATTGTATTCTTGAGAGGCTAACACCGAGAGGGGTGTTATAATCTAAAGTTGGAATTTCTTGCATATGTTATAGGTTACTCTGATAGATGATGTTAATCCAAATAATGCAACATAGATTCATCTGTTTATATTTTCCGCACTATATATGAACTACTTTTATGTATCCTACTATTGAGTTTATTTTAGATTGTATCTTTGGACTTGTGTATACACTTGTATTTATGGACTTTTAAGACATATTTTGGACCTATTAATTTTTAAAAACACGCATGCGTGCGCCTATGTGTATTTATATTGAAATTTTTATAATTGTCAAACATGCACATTTGAAATATTAGTTAATTAGTTAGTGTGTTATTAGTTAACACAATAAAATTTGTAAGGGGCATTAGGTGCGAGGGGGATCATTTATGGTCCTGACGGAAAAAGATCTCCCAATTTGCAGGGGGTATTCAAATAGCCAAGCAGAAGCCCTAGCAGTCTATATGGGGATAAAACATATCAGCACAAACAAATATTTGGGAATCATTGTCATAGGAAACTTGGAGTTGATAATCAAAGGTTTGTGTAGGCTCAACAAAAGCACTCATCCCAATCTCCAATGGATATACCAAAGGATCGAAACCGAGGAGCACAATTTCCATTTGGTAGAATACTACCACATTTTCCGTTAGTAGAATGGTGATGTAGACTCACTAGCCAAGGAAGCTAGGAAATTGGACCAAGGATTTATAAGGCTCAATGGAAATTTTTCCACCCATTATCTACCTTAGGATTATGCAAAATCAAAAAAATTATGGTCGGTGTGAACTTTTACCTCATAACCATTGAGTTCATGCACTTGGGCAGACACATTGCCTTCATATATTCTCTCTCTCGAATGCTCCGAGGCACTTGGCACATGTTTTGTTATTCTCTCGTGTTAGGCATCATTTTATTTGTGGCTCCTTCCTCACCACATATGGGATATTACCTTTGCATCTTGTTACCTTGCGTTGTTGGAGAAGTCTTTGTTTCTCTTCTGTGCACTTTCACATAGGTTCTCAACTATGGTTCCTTGGTTGGGTCCCGCGGCACCCTGAATCACTTTCTATCAAGTACATCTCCTTCTGTTCCATAACGGGCCCACACACAGGAGCTTCTACGTAGAATTTAAAAATATCTTGTGGTTCGACCTTCAACACATTCAGG